>JBAMIG010000019.1:13222576-13236671 GCA_037177335.1 Kiunga ballochi
GTAAAAAGATTCATCAACAGCACTTTGGAGAAATTATGGGAAAATTGGCGACCACACACACATTCTGGGACTGCCCCAGTATTCGGGTGTATGGCAAAAATATTAGAAAGGGGAGCTGGAGAAGAATGAGGACGGAGGTTCCATTAAGCCCCTTGTTATATTAGGTGCTATGCCAGACGATACTTTCAGTAAAAATCAAAGATATATAGTACACATATTACTACTAGTTGCGAAAAAGATGACAACTACAAAAACTCCAGCTATAACTGAGTACAAACAGAAAGTTAAGAGCAACATATGACCTCAATCTACTAATGAATATTGAGCTCTTCAAAGCTGGAGTTGTGTCAAAAAGGGTATTTGTAATCTTTTACTATGGGTTGTTCTACATATTTTATTTTGTGTATATGATAATCAATTGTCCTTAAACTACAAGCATTTTTTTCTCTAAAGCTGTGGGCATAGGTACAAAGCTGTTTATGCCATCTTCCTGTCTGGTATAGTTTGTTTACAGTTTAACTTTGAAATGCCAAATAGGTTCCAAAAAGAGAAGACACTTTGGCTACAGAAGACCCATCAGTGCCTCATTCCATAAAATGTGTGTGCCTAAAGATTAAGAACCAAAACTTTACAGATGCTGCAAGAAATTTGTATGAAAAAAAACACATCTTTCTCTGGTCTGTTTTTATTTACACAATGAAATACAAATGTTGAGTACAGAATGTAAAAATGGCATTCCTTCCCTCCCATCACTCCAGTCCAACCATGCGTTGCACCACTCTCTCTCCAGACATCGTTTCATTAACATTTAACCGCCACTGGAAGGAAAACAAGGAAAGCAGAGTTAATGTGAAGAAATCCAAATCTATCCATAGATTTTACTACAACATTATTTTAATAAACTAAATCACTTCAGAGAGCTACAGAATAAAGAGTTTATTTAAATTGATTACACTTACATGAAATGATTTTATTCAATAAAAATCAAATTTGATAAAATGGGCAAAAAAAGTTTATAAAAAGGAATTTTGTTTGGCAACTTTGTCAATAAGTGAGCTGCTTAGACAATTCGTTTTAACAGATCTGATAATAGAATGTTATGTCTATATGACATGATCACAAAATGTTTTTGGTTTACTAAATAAATTTGATGTGATTTCCCTGTGTGTGTGTGTGTGTGTGTGTGTGTGCGCGTGTGTGCATAATTGCAAAGCGAACTTACTTGCAAATAATGCTTACATTGGATTTTAGATTTGTAATAATACATGCAAAAAAAGACATTTATTCTGAAAATTAAATATTTTACTCTACCATATCTGTGGAAAAACATACTAACAGAGCTACACAATATATTGAAGCGTAAGTGTAACATTGCAGATCCTGCAAATTTAGAAATCAAGTACATCTACAATCCTAAAACGTTGATGAACAGGTGTCCATTTTAGTGTAAAACTACTATGTTGCAGACATAAAACAATCCAGATAGACATTTACTCATGTTATAGCACAATATATGCAAGCAAACAACTTGCATACAAGAAAAATATACTTGTATTATTAACAAAAAGTCAAAAGATCAGCGCAGGGTCACTGCAACAGGAAGGCTGGATTGCAGCCTAACATCTAGTGCCGTTTAAGTTGTTTAAAAACTCTTTTTCATTTAATATTTTCTAGTATGTGCAGCCGTATGAATTAGTGTGAAAAAGTGTTTAGGACTGAAAATAAAAACTTATTTCCCCCACTGATATTGCAAATCAAGATAAAAAAGAGTAATGGCCATCCTATAATAAATTAATACATTTTCTAAATGCCTCTAAGTGACAAAATGTGGATTGAGCTAAATTCCCAGAGACAATAAGAAGACAAGCTGAGTTCAGGATGAATCTGCTGCTTCAAGCTAGTTTTACTTACACAATGATGTTGTTGATGGGGATATGGATGAGCTTAACAAAGAAACCAATGAAACCCATGATGGCAAACCCAATTGCTGTGGCCATGGCAATCTTTTGGAATTCTGCAGAAAGTAAAACACAAATCATGCCATAAGTGATTTTATATTGCAGAGAACAACTAGTTTAACTAATCCCTCATTTTAACGTGGTAAATCCACTTCAGCATCCAAATCGGGTCATTTTCAACAAATATGGAGCAAATCATATAAAATCCTACCTTTTCTGTCGGGTTTTGTGCACCTCTTCACAAGTCTTATCGAGTCTTTGACAAACTGTCGGCTGGGCTCAACAAATTGCATAACTTGATCCATGATGTTTTGGTCTGTGGACAAGAATAAAAGCCCGTTCAGTGTTGACGTAGCCTAAAGCATCACGAGCTTTTCATGTTTTCTAGATTGTCATTAAATCTAAACAAAGCTTTATCCTCGTCTTCCAATAAATGTTTACAACTATATCGGAGAAACTACCATTTTCATCGTATAAGACGTGATTTGTAAGATATGAACTTTGATTTTATGCGGCGCTAAGGCTATATCCTTTAAAGCTAGTTGTCGCGTCGACAGCACTCTTACAAATGTCCGAGTAATAACACAAAAAAAACTTCAAATGTTTAGTAATAAATATGCTATATCTTCTAACGCGAATGAAAATGAGGGTATAAAGTTACCAAATAGCTTCTGTACCTTTGACGTCGCGTTAAGACAAGAGACTGAAGAATTGAAGCCACGTAGCCTTAACACAGATCGCTGATGAGGGTTTGCCGAAGAGCTGACGTAGACTAAGAAAGCGCATGCGTGGAACGTCGCAGTACATTTTGGAGTACTGTCGAGACTGCCACCTGCAGGATTGGAGGTTTCAGTACAGTCACAGGCAGGTTAGCACATTACATAACATGCTTGATAAATTATTCTAAGTAAATAAAAATGTATTCCCCCCCCCCGCTAAATCAGCACATTGTCTGCAGCTTTGTACCCATAAAGCTACCCTTGGCAAAGCAAATTTGTTTGGAACAACTCAGCAACTTGCTATGATGCAGGACAGGACAAGTTAAAATTATACAGACTAATCAGTTCTTTTAAAAGCCATTTAGGCATATAGGTCATAAAGTAGTTATATTTCACTCAAACCATTTTTGGATCAGAGTCCAGCATGTCTGGAAATGCTGTAATTATTTTATGGTTTAATTGTTTCAAAAGCTGATATTGTTTCATGTATTACTTAAAAGTAAACGCTTATCTGGTTTGAAGCAAAGCCTTGAATGTAAAATCCATTGAGGGAGACACAGCTGCAGAATTATGCCACTCTAAAGAGAACAAAGCCAGTTCACGATGCCTTTGCACATGGGAACATGCAACATCTAATACATATGATCAACTTATTAGGATTAGTGACTATGGCACTTTAAATACTTCAGGTTGTGTTAGTTGGTTAGATAGTTAAGCAGATCATTATAACCATGAATTTGTTCACGTCACATTCTTTAGTTGATAAATACTCCCTCATGTGATTTAGATTAGCCGTTTCCAACCCTCAGTTTTATTTTCCTTCTCCATTGTTCTATAGCATGCTGGTTGCAGGATTTTATGTATTTTACTTTAACTAGGATGACCAAAAAAAAAAAAAAAAAAGTTATGTAGCTTTGACCAAGACCTTTAGTCTTGGCTCCTGCCCCTTAATTCTTTGATTAGCTAATTTTTTATTCACCTGTAATTAGTCAAGCTGACAGTCTATTGGCACTCAGGGATCAAAAACAAGTCAAATACTACTTTAGTTCAAAGTATTTACATTATGCCATTACGAACTTCATGAAGTTGCAACTTACCATTTCATTAAGGATTAGAAAGCAAATTTTGGCAAGATCTGGTGCAAAGGAGGAAGATATTAATCAAAACAAGATCATGGATTGTTGCTTTTTAATAAAAGTCTATGGCATACCAAAAAAATAAATTAAAAAAAATTCCCAACACTTCATTATCCAAAAGAAGGCCATCTTTATTGGTAAATGCTCAAGACAACCATTCGAATAATGAATTGTTCCAGTTAGTTAACAGTAAAATAGGTACAATTATTTCCTTTTTACATAATCAAATTCTACAAATACACAGGACACATTTAAAGTATTAAAATTCTTAAAAATTCCTGTCATAAGTTAAGTAATCATGCAGCTTATTGATACTAATGTGTATGATTTGTCCTTGATAAACTTTTTTTTATATATATAAAATTACACAAAAACAAAGAAAGCAGTCCAGCTACTTCTGAGCAATACTGCACTTTGAGTCATGAAATACATCATTTTCACAGAACATTGATGGTGATGTAAAAGTGCGTAATAGTGCAGAGAGGACAGCGTCTTCACTGCCAGGTGATGCTCAGCATGTTGCAGCTGACCTCCCACAGCTTCTGAGCCAAGTCATCATCAGCAGCAGCCCTGGAGCACCTTGCGGGGCCGCAGTCGCTAAAAACAAAAGCAGGGAAAATAGTCTTTTGAGTTATTGTTAAATTAAAATGAATTTGTTAAAAAAAAAAAAAAAAAGTGAGTGTTTAAACAGACTTACCTGAAATACCCTCCACTCAGGTTCTCCAGACCTGGCTCCACAGCACAATAGATGGTGGTCTGTGCTCCCTCCACCGTCGTTTTGGTGAAAATCCTGAAGATCTTCACTGCCACCTGGATGCACTGGTGCTGGTGTCGCCACAGGTCAGACTGTACCACTCCAGGATGTAGGGAGAACACACTCACTCCTGTACCTGCATCATGTGCATATACTCTTACAGTCACCTACATACAAACACGTCTTTATGCAGAGACACGCAAACTTAAGACTTGTCTGGCTTTTCAAAGTCAACCTGTTCTATTGTTAGTGTCAAGCTTCCATTTTTGTTTGAACCACACCCCCACCAACTGCCCTGTTCAAAGTCCAGTATCTAAACAAAACCCTTCAATACAGCATATCCCCAACATATTCCCATAGACATTTACTTGCTTAGTCATTTCTTAATTTTTTCCCCTCACCTTCTAACCTCTTAGCGAGAGCACGTACAAAGAGGACGTTAGCCAGTTTGCTCTGCCCGTAGGCCTTCATGGTGTCATAACTCCCCTCACTGTTAATGTCATCCAGGCGAAGCTCAGTCCAGGTGTGGGCCACAGATGCCACAACGACAATACGGGCTGGAGCTGAACGCTTGATGAGATCAAGCAGCAGGTAGGTCAGGAGAACATGACCTGAAAGGTCATGGGAAGAGAGGAGAAGAAAAAAAAATCCAAACACATTAAAACAGTTTTAAAACATCATGTGGACAAAGTGAGAGGTTGCTTTGTTGCCCATAATAGTTCTCTACTTCCCGTTTTACTCTAAAACATTTTGACTATACAAAACCATGTATATGCACATGCTTGTACAAGCAGGAAGGAATGTGCATGCATCTTTATAGGCACATCTGGATGTCCATATGTACGTGGGCGAGTGTACAGAGTGTTCGAATTGACAGCCTGTGACAAAAATAATGCAGTGGGAACTCTGTCTAACACAGCAGAACAATGACAGCAGCTCATTTCCCGACTGTTTCAGTTTCTTTCTGCTTTCTAATTTTACTGAACAGATATTAAAGCCAGATTTATCTGACAGCTAATCATTAAGCCAAACCCTGTCCCCATATTTGTTTGTTTCTGCAATTAATGAGTGTAAAATTCAGCTGCAGTGAGGAGACGGTAATAACTCACCTAAATGATTGACTCCCAACTGCATTTCGAACCCATCAGTTGTCTTGGAGTAAGGACACATCATGATACCTGCATTATTTATCAGGATGTTCAATTGTTTCTCTTCTGAAAAAAAAAAAAAAAAAAACACCCACCCACACATGACAGTTAAAATGGGCATAATTTATAAAAACAGCCATTTGGCATCAAGTTAATGTGCATTTCTAGCACTTTTACACCAGAGCAGCATCATTAAGGGAGTTGTAGCCTTTCAAAATTTACAGCAAACTGTCTTTCAAATATCTGCGCTCCAACCATCCAGTCTGTTATAGAAACAGTTCAGGAGTTTATAGCAGTTTATTAACTGCTACCTTTGTTGATGACTTCAGCAAAAGCCCTGATGGACTTGATATCAGACAGATCCAGCTTTCTGATGGCTATATTTTCATTCCCCGTGTCTTCCAAGATGTCAGTCCGTGCCTCTTCGGCCCTCTCCAGGTCTCTGCACGCCATGATGATACGGGCACCTGAAAAGCAAGGACCAGCAATGAGAAACTAGCTTGATTAGATCACATACTCCCTAGCAAACATCTGTTTCCTTCCAGCACTGCAACTCAACTCAGGACTGTTTGACCTACTCATACTTAACTTTCATTTCACTTACTGAAGTTGTTTATCCTCCATATGCACAGAACACTGATGATAATATAAGCATAGGAATTTTACAGTCATCCAAAAACACTGCCACCAGATACGCAAGGCCTGTAAATCTCTGCGTACGGTTGATCATCCTCTAATCATTTATTAGAGCTCACTCTGGATCTCATTCACGCAACTGCTCCACTTGCATTAACACAAGACTCTCTCAGCTATGTCACTCTCATCCACCGCTGAAGCGAATTACTGCACACTCTCTGTCTCTTTAATGAGCACAGAAAGGGGTTTTGAGGACACATGCATACATCTTTTCAGCCAAACACAAGCATGCATGCACCCTCACAAAAAACAATGAATATTGGGACAACACCCATAAACCACAAACAATCTTACACAACCTCATTCACATATACAAAATAGCTGCTCAGCCCTGAAATTAAAAAAGGAGAAGCACCATTAATCAGTTGAAGCATAGCATCTATGCCCCATCACTGGTTCTTTGTTTCTGTCCCGATGCTGCCTTGTGGGAAAACCAAATTGTTCCCACAGTTCTAAAAAACGCCGTGTTCATTCGCTTCAATAAAACAGCAACATGCAGCAATTCATACACAAGTATGAAGTTTCATAAGCCAGGAGAGGATTATGCAATGTTAATATCTGGACAAGTAGTGCAGTCACAACATTTTTCATATATAAACAGAGTTCATTTCCCCTTTTTTAAATAAAAAAAAAAAAAATCAAAACAGGAGCTATGAATTCAAAAGAAAAGGTGATTCAAAATGTTGGGACTTAGATGGATTTTCTGTGGTAAGATGCTGCTGGCCTCAGGTGTAGGAGACCGTTATAAATCTGTGTAAATCTAATCATGTCCTTACATAATCCTATTTACTGAAAGATAATACCATCAAATCGACAGGGAATCCTCTGGGAGTAAAAGGCACTGTGCCATTATTTCACTCTGCTTGCTTTATCTGTCTCCAATCTCCTGATTCAGAACAAAATAACAGCTTTTAACCAACATTATTGAACAATAATAAGTTTGAAAAGACTCCTGTTTGTGCCGTTATCCAAACTCTCATTAATGGTCATTTTAAAGAGTGGCAGAGCGTCTCCTCATGCTGCATCTCGGATGAACAAACAAATTAAATGATTATGCAGATTTAGTTTTTATACCGCTTACTGGGTCGATGTGTGTGTGTGTGTGTGTGTATGCAAGCACGGCTGCACCCCCTCATGTCTTTGTTGTCTGTCTGGCAGAGGGGATCAGATCCTCACAATGCTCTCCCCGTCTTCATCAGCTGTTAGTTACACGCTATCAGGGTATACAATCCACCAGTGCAACCAATATTCCCATCAAAGCATGTAGGATAAGCTTCAAGAGGAACAGATAGAGATAACATTCAACTCTCTTGGTGCTTAAATATGGCTGAAAGGGAAAACAACTACGTGTTAAAGCAACAGTTTGAAAGTCAGTGATGGTTACATGACAATGCAAATCATCCAAACACTGACAGTCACACAGATGGAACAGGGGGAAGGGGGGTACCTCTCCTTGCCAGGTCCCTGGCAGTTTCTTTGCCGATGCCAGTGTTGGCTCCAGTGATGATGACCGTTTTCCCATCTAACCTCTCCTCAGATGACCAGCGGTTACAGCACACACTCCTGCTTAGCACACACACAGTACCATTTACATAGAATCAGAGCCTTCATCAGCAGCACTGATTGCTCCAGGTCTTAACTTGTTACCGATCTCCAGTCTGTATGGAGAACAGGAATGTTCTCTCAGCACATGCGCTTGTAAAAGTGAATCTAACAGGGACTCTGATCGCAGCCTTTATTGCTTCATTCAAATGTCAAACTAATTAGGAAAGATTTAAAGGATAAAAAAACACCCACAGAGCCTTATAAAACTCCACAGAAGGACGACACAAACAGCACTAGATAACCTACTAGCTGCCTCCAGTTTAAGCTGCTTAAAATATTTGACATTCCTGTTATTAATGGAACCAGACGCCAAACCTTTTAGCTGCTAGAAATATTTTTTTTTTCCTCCTACCTGCGGTACATTCTTCCTCAGAAGCAACTGATTTCCACTTTAGGATCGGTGAGATGAGCCACGCACCCCCTTTCAGTCTGCACCTCTTTTTATATACAGTCAGTGGTCTGCACCCAACAGCCTTTCTCCCCCACCACCCCGCTGTGTTTGTGTCACATCTCAGAGCTGGACCAATCAGCAGCAAGCTGCGCATAATTGATTCACAAGTTGCAGGCTGAGGAACAGGCGGTTGTCCTGTTGCCTCCTGCTGTCTGTCTGAGAAGCCTGTCATTAGAAAGATCACAAGCAAGTCACTTGTATTTAATATTCAGCAAAAATAACTGACTATAATTCAGAAGAATGGAAATGAATGGAAACATAATAACACGTATATTAGCAAGTTTAAATGTCATGCTTTGATCAGAGGAATCCATTACCCACATACTGCTTGTTCTATTATTAAAAGTGTTTTAATAATTTATTTATTTTTGCATTATGATACTGAAAGTTACTGGATTTCCTTGGAAATATCTCAGGGACCTGCAGCATATGGGTACAAAATTATTAGCTTCACTTGTAAAACTTGAAAAATAAAATAAAGAAAATAAAGTAATTCAAACAAATACACAATCAAGTGACTAATAATTGCTTTAATGATTATTTGGTAGTAAGGGCTTATCACTAAGCAAGATCAGCTGTTGTACTTTTTTTTTTTTTTACTTTCCATCATCTAGAAAGTGCCGCTTTCTATACCTCCTGAATATTAAAGCTGATTTCTGGGTTCTCCACCGGTTTACTATTAAATAGGAGATTTGTGTTGTCTCAATTATTAACACAAGATGATGAGTTTTGTCTCCCAAGAAAGGAAAAATAAAAAAATTATCTGTTTCATCATAAAAAAAGGGTATTTGTGTAACACAGACTCACAGATTCAACACAATAGATGAACTGAAAGATGCAAAGGGAGAGATAAAAAGTTATTTAAATTATCCAAAGCAACAACATATAAAAATCTACAAACAGATTCAATTGAAATCAATAAAAGAGACAAAACAAACCCAAAACACCAAGAAAGTTTAAATAAGTAAAAAGAAACTGGAGGGAAATGAATCACAAATAGACATTAATTAGAGAGCAGTGATCTTCGCGCCTCTTTGCCCCCCGGATGGGAAACGTTATCATATGGAGACCCAATCTGATCACACTGCAGCATGAAGCTGGATGCTGCGTGAGGACAGAGTTTCTAGTGAGAATTCTCCTTGATGAGGATTGGGTTTATAGAGAATAAACAATATGTGTTTTTACCTTACTCACCAAAAGTCTTTAATAAAAACAAAAAACTTGTCGAACTTGATGATGGTTGCATTGCTTTAATTTGAGTTGCTAATGGTTGTGATGCCCTGCCATCTCAGTGTTTTGGGGTTAATTGGTGATGAGTGGAGGATGCGCTGCACCTGCAGAAGTGGGAGTGGCTAAACCTACAAAAGGCTGCTCTGCTCAGATGATTTTTTTTTCACTTGCCTTCCCTGCCTGGCTTTGAGTCACTCCCTCTCTGCAGACCTCAGCCATTTCACCACACTTGGTAACTATGATTTGTTAAGTTTGTCTTTGCAGTTTTACAACATTGCACACATAGTTCACCCACCCATTCATGGCATTTCACCACTGATATTTACAATGATCATACCCCACATTAGTTTAGTTTGCATAATTACTTTAATAAAATAACTTTTAAAAATAAAACATTCAGTGTGTGGAATTCTCATTTGTTGCCACTATGAGCCAAGTTGGTAACATGGTTTATGAAAAATTGCTAAATTTAGCACCAAAGTGCAACGTTTTCACAGAAGTCTCCAACGTGTGCATTAGTGTCATCCATTCTGTGTTTGAATGCAATATTTTATAACATGTTAACTTCACTGTAAATAATTAATCCTAATACATATCTTTACATATCATTGTGCATTTCTGCCACGTTAAGTAAATGTGGTGGAGGGTGTTCAAGGGTGTTTCCCGAGCTAGCTTAGATCAACATTATCATCTCAGTTCTATCCAGTTTTTCTACAGGCATTTAGTTTATTTCAGCTCCACTTCACTCAGAGTGTTATCCATCCATCTATTATCTGTCCTTATTTATCTAGTTCACTTAGGTGAATAAAAGTTACTTATTTGTTGCAACAGGGTGCACAGCAGCACTTCATATATTAGTATCTGATTCACAGCTGATGCATTAATGTCAATTCCACTGCTTTCTATGAGACCACATTCCATTATATGTAGCACATATGTCCAGAGAAATATATATATTTTTTTTTATGTTTTACATATAATTAATAGATATCCATTTGTTCACATAGAGCTATTTTTATGTCTGCATTTATTTTTTATTATAGCAGTTTCAGTCATCCATACTAACCCTTATTTCCATAAATCCAACTGTTACAATGATCTTATTTATACCTTTATTAGTCTATTCACACAAATCCTGTCTGTCACATGCATAACATTCAGTAAAACTGGTGGGACTTATAACATGGAAAAGGCATCTTTGCATATGAATGTTGCTGGACATGCAGGTGAGCTGTTCATTTCCAGCGGATGCCCAACATGTGGCAGCTTGCAGCCCACAGCTTCAAGGCAGTGCCATCATCCTGACCTGCCCTGCAGCTGTCTGTACGGGCACAGTCCCTATAGGAAAAGAGAAGAAGAAAATAGACTAAATCTGTGACACTGATAAAGATATTACAGTTTTTGCCAACAATCTTTGAAAGTCAATAACATCCTGCTGGTTACATTAGTGTTATATTGTCTGTAATCTTTTCTTTCATGAAAGGCCCAATCTGACAAAGTTCTGCTTTTTAAACCGACCTGTAGAATCCGCCAGTGAGCATTTGGTTCTCAGGAGTTATGGTGCAGTAGATGGTGGTGTAAGCACCTTCAGCGGGGGTCCTCAACAGGAAACTGTATGTCTTGGCTAAATCCACTAGAGGGCGCCTTATGTGCCTTGTAATTTCAGTATTCACCATGCCGGGGTCCACTGAGAATGCCATCACACCTACAACTGGAGAGGAAAGTTTGATTTATTTGATTTCCTCTTATATGGAAGGATCTGCATGCTTCCTTCATACTTTTGTGTTTGATTAGAGTTCCACTGATATGAAACATACTCTAAATAACAACTTAGAAACATTTATTTGTAAAGTTACTTCCTTTTTAGTGTCATATGTACAAAATGCATGCACACTGAGTCCTAAACTAATGAGACTGAGCTCTGACAGCCTTATTTCAGTGGAAACTGTCAGATTAACAGCAATTGTGTCAATCGAGGCTGGATTGGTGGAAGGGTGATCATGTTTTCCTCGAAAATGTTTCTGTCTGCTCTGTTTCTTGTTCGGGGCATTTGTGGTTAACACATGAGACTCTCACACTGGCAAAAGAAAAATAATCAGCTTTTTTATGCTCAAAGAAAGCAAACAAGTCACAAAAAGGCTGATGTAATCAAGCAAACATCATATGTTTCTGTTTCACAGCCACACAAGCTACCCTCAATCCTTTTGGCCAGCTCTCTGGTGAACAGCACATTAGCCAGCTTGCTCTGAGCGTATGCCCTGACAGGGTGGTAATCGTTTTCTCCGTTCAGGTCATCAAACTGGATCTTGCCCACGGCATGAGCTGCAGATGACACATTTATAACTCGGGATGGTGCCGAGTGTTTCAGCAAGTCCAGCAGCAGGAAGGTCAAGAAAAAGTGACCTGGAGAAGCACAATGGAGCAGAAGTATAGAGAAAACGATGATGAAAAGTAAAAGGTTGCAGCATCCTGTGCATTTTACATTCCTCTGAGTCAGGATTACCTCCGTACATTTAGACGCAGTGTGACTGGAAATAACTAAATGCAGCAAAACGCTACCTAAAGAGGAGAATTTCTCTAACATTTTCATTGCCTACCCAGGTGATTCACTCCAAACTGCGTCTCATAACCATCCACTGTCTTGGCATAAGGACAAATAGCCACGCCTGCATTGTTGATCAGATAGTGAAGCACCTTCTCCGCTGGAAAACAGAGTGTTAATATATTTCTTACAGTTATAAAACATATAAAACTGTGTATGCATGTCACCCACTGTTGTAGATAGTCTCAGCAAACAGGCATATTGATTTGGTGTCGGCCAGATCAAGCTGCCTAACGACTACCTTGGCTTCTTTCACCTCACTCATGATGTCAGAAGCAGCTCGGTCTCCCTTTGCCGTGTCTCTACACGCCAAAATCACTCGAGCACCTATTAAGGAGTGATTAATGGCATAATGGTGATTGGGCTTTCATGCACATACATGCTGAAATCTGAACAAAATAACAGATTTTTTTATTATTATTAGCTGGCTTTTAATTATGACTTTGTAGAATTTGATTTGGGTAATTTTCTTAACTTTTATTTTAAACAGAAAAAAAATCTAATTCCAGCATTAGCTTGTCTTTTAATGTACAGTTGTGTTTACTTACCTCTTGCAGCCAAGTCTTTAACAGTTTCTTTGCCTATTCCAGTGTTGCCCCCTGTTACTATGGCGGTCTTCCCCTCTAAACGCACATCTGAAGACAGCTTTGAGAAGAACAGAGACCTGAAGGATCAGGTGTGAGATTTAAATGGTTGACAGTGTCGATACCAGGAATGCATTACACCAGCTCCCCCCTCAGAAAAAAGTTTCATAAACATTGTCAGAAAACTCAAGGAAATAACTGTGACCACTTCAGTTTGTTACAAAATGTGTAAAGTGGATCACTTGAGGCAAAACAGTCAACACCAGAAACAGCCTTTAAAGCAGAAATGCAAAGATGGATTTTGACGATTTCACTTGACATTTCAGAGACTGAGCCCAAAGAAAAGATCTAACCAGCTGCTGCTCAGATCTATTCAGTTCAACTTTATTTGTATAGCGGCCACTTCATGACAGCGTCATCTCATGGGGGCTTCACAGACATCACATTGAGCCAGTTCATAAAAAACTAGCCTAGATAAGGGAAAGCAAAATATCAAATCCTGACTTTGATTCAATCCCCAGCCTGAGCATGCATGAGGCGACAGTGGGAAGGAAAACTGCTGGTTTTCAAACTGGAAAAGCGACTCAGAGAGGGCAACCATCTGCCTCAACTGACTGCAGTGGAGAGGACAGCAAAGACAGATAAACGCTACAACAGATCTGCAGCTTTTATCCAGGAACTGCAGATCTGCAGGGATTAATCAAACTGTTCTTGATGTGATTCCATTTTTCTTTGCACAACAATTTCAGTTCTTAAAAGACAACTTTTTACATCAATCTTCTATTTTTCTATCTTCTATTTTTTTTTTTATTAAACAACATCTTTCATAGAAAAATCTCTTACCTCAGAACTTGCATCTTTGTGTTTAGAAATAAAAACAAAATAGAAAAGACAAAAATTCAACCCAAACTCTACGCAGCTCAACTCAAGCAGTTCCAGGACTCAGGACTGGTGATGTAGCAGAGAGGAAGGCACTTATGACAAAACAACTGCTTTATTTTTCCTTTAAAAGCTTCTCTGTGCATCAGGACATCATTGTGGGTTCTTAATGCTCCACTGTTCAAAGTCACCGATTGTAACTAATCCATTAGGATTCGCATCAAGCAGTCACATGACAAGAGATGTTAGAAAGCATCTCAGTGAGATTATATAACAAAGGAGGTTTTGGTATTTTGTTCTAGTTTGATCAGGTTTGTCACAGAGCATGTGCAA
>JBAMIG010000019.1:13240001-13251154 GCA_037177335.1 Kiunga ballochi
CCCCCCCCCCCCCCCCCCCCCCCCCCCCCCCCCCCCCCCCCCCCCCCCCCCCCCCCCCCCCCCCCCCCCCTCCCCCTACTCTGGGCTGGGAAGCAATGTGAATTCAAAACCTTTGGCAGCCATGACAGCTCCAGAAATGTGCATTAATATTGTCAGTGCACCATCAAAAAAGTCAGAAGTTAGGAGTTTTAACATCAGAAAGTTATGTAGCGTTGCTTTAAAGTCTTAAAACAGGGATGTCACATAATTTCATAAATACGCACCACAATAACAACTCTGAAATCTCATTTTGCAATTTCTAAAAAAAAATGCATAAAGAATTTCTTTACTAAATTATTTTAAACACTTTTATAAACATTCCACATTTCTTCATCTCTGCTTTCAAATTAAAATAAAATGAAAAAACCAAACAGGAATAAAATAACTTGACAAATGCATAGCATTTTTGTTTCTGTAACTGCACTTGAAGTGCAATGAGGAGAGAAATAAACAAAGTCTACATACAGGCTAAACAAGCTTCACCATGAAATAGCTTCAGTTTGATCCAAAAAAAAGAAATTACACCATGAAATGTTTGAAAACTCATCACCACTTTGTGCGACCTTGGATTCTGTCCTGCCAGATTTCACTGTCGTAAAAAAAAGCATGAAAATATCTACAACAAATTCCACATAGTGGATATTTTCTTTGTAAGGAATGTCTTAAAAACGATCCAGATGCCACATGCATTAAGGTAAGACTACTTTAGTATGGGCCATCCAGTTGGTCCAGCTGATACTTCCATTAAAAAAAAAGTTCTTCCAGTTCCAAATCCCAACTAAATTCCCCATCAATGTCAGGAAAGGAGGGAGTTTCCATTTGAAAAAGTCTTGCACGGTTTCCACTGGAAATAAATATGAGGAAAAATTCAGTCATTAAGAAAAAGAAAAGTCATAAAAGGTTGAATTCAGAGATTCAATGAACAAATCTTTCCTTTGGTCTGAAATGAAATTCTGGAATGTGAAGCGAATGCTGTCAAAATAAAAACTACAACATTTTAATAAAAAACGATGTCATTAAAAGTGTTAATTAGGCTGTCCAGGTCTAACTGATGGCTGTGGAGACAATCACCATCTTGACATAAAACTGGCCACGTTTCACTTTTCTGAGAGCTGCTTCTCCATCCCTTCCTGGACCGGCAGCGTTTCGTCTTGCAAGGTGTTCTGGGAATCTCCATGCGATCTCTGGGCGCTCTGAAAAAACAGGGCTGTCTCACTGGACTCCTCCTGAACGGGGCTCCTGAAAGCATCATCCTGTCCGCCTTCATCGCTGCCGTGAGACGTCTGACTAACGTAAACGACGATGACATCGCCGCTGAAGTTCATCACCTGACCGCTGGAGATGAAGGTAGTGTTGTGGTTCCCAGAGACTAAACCTAAATGGAAAAACACACATATACACAAGAAGCTATGAGCAGAAGAAAGTGAAATAACACCTTATATTGAAATGTATGGAAATATTCATGGTATAACTATGGGAGACTTTCAGTTCCCAGACCCGTTTGTGAAAAGGAACTTCATCTTGGCTAACCTCGGGTGACTAACGGGCAGTGGGTGTAATGACAATGCAGGATGACCATTGACAAACCACAGCTACATTGTCCACCATATAATTTCCTTCCAGACACTCAAATGGCACATTGTATCGTGAGAAACTCAAAACCTATAAAGCCCAAAATTTATCCAGGCTCTGTGCTCTGGGAAAATTCATCCGCTGTAATGGTAATTGTATCTTCCATCAAATAAAATGTTTCTTCAGAGGAGAACTTTCTGATATGGGTGTAAAACTCAAGAAGTTAACCAACCAGATAAGTTACAATAAGATCTGTGTTTTTGTTTTTAAGTCACCACTTTAAGCTTCCGCTTCCTTCTTCATCCCGACAGCCGTCTGACTTTCCAGCCAGCAAAACAAGTCGACCCTCTGTGACTCACAGCTCCTGTCTGATCCGTGTGCATACGCACATACACACACATAATCACATTAAATAAAACAAACACATCCTGGTGGACATCTTTACATTGACATGCACACGCTGAAAAGCAAAGTTTGCCCTTTAAAGTTCAAAAGACAGGCAAACACCATCACACCCTCGCAGAAAGTGTGTCTGTTCCCAGAGCCGTTTTCCCAGAATAGCAGTCTAAGAGGTCTGGCTAGAAAATATGTCATTTCACCACAGCTTTGAAAACAAAGCTCAATGGAATCTGCTTGGGTTCTTCTGTTTATCCTGTCTCGATTCCCCTCTGATTTTTTTTCTTTTTACTGGATGTACCACTTCAGTTCGTTGGCAGAAGGTAAAACCAAACTGTTGCAGAACACCTTTCTGGCTCGGTGTCCCAAAAAAAACCACACAAGTTTAATAAAAAAATCTGCTTTCGGACAGGAATCTGACAGTGGGACAGAAAATATGTAGTACCCAGCCCGAAGCAACTTCTAAAAGATAAAACTGATGTGCACCTTCTGTGAGATTTGTTGGTAAAAACTTTGACTCTTGGAATAGCACTGGCAGCATTGAATTCCTCTTTACTCTGTGATGGGAAATCGTTTTAAAGCATTTTAAACCAGCAGGCATGTAATTAAAATAGTCATCAGTGAGAGTTAAAAAAAAAAAAAGCTTTAAAAAGATGGTGTTTTTGTTGGGAGGGTAGGGTTATAAAAGTATTACTCAAGCTGCACACATCTTGCTTCAATTAAAGCTGTGGTCACTTTGCGCAACCCGATGGAACTCTGGGTAAACAGGAGCTTTGTACTGTAGATGGCATCGTTCACACTGATGCACACACACAAAGAGGAGTATTTGTAAGAGTGTGGTTCTGGTGGTTTAGCGGGATATCATACGCACACATATCTTTATCCTGCTCCCTGTGTGGTCTCCCCAAAATCAGCATCCACCTATCAATACTGACTTTAATAAAACATATTTCTTGGAAACAATCAAGCAAACCTCTCATTGTTTTGCCGAAAGCAACCCTCTGTTACGAGTTGCATTCAACATGTTCACCTAATAACGCTGGAGTTTGAGCAAACCACTGTCCCCATCAGGATTAAGCTAACCACTCGGAGTTTGTATAAACATGTTATCCACCGATTTTTATCTTTGGCAGCACATGAAGAGTCCCCGTGAGGACAACACACATCAATGTGACAGCTAAACTTTCCATTAAAACCCATCTATATGTCACTTTGTTATGACTTGTGGCTGGTCCCACCTATTCTGTACAGAGGACTCCGCTATGAAGCGTATCAAATCGTGCTAAGGGTATTCAGGGTGTCTTCCATTGTCTAAAGAAAGCTTAAAAAAGCTTAAACTTTAAGTGACAACACACAAATAAAAAACATTCCTAATAGATTTATTAGAATTTAGTTTTTGTTTTTTGTTTTTTTGTGTGTGTGGGTTTTTATTCTCTCGTCTCATCTTACCCACCTGAGGTTAGATTAGGTTCGGTCAGGTGACTGTGGAGGCTCTCCGGTAAGCACTCCAGTTCTGACTCTCCCACAGAGAGCTTGTTCACCCTGCTGTCCTCCCAGGAAATTCCCTGGTCTCGCTCCGAGACTGGGACCTCAGGGGGATCGTCCAAGTAAAGAGTTCCAACAGACGCAGAAGTCATCAGGGGGCTGACTGAGGTCAAAGCAGAGGCTAAGCTGTTCTCAGTGGAGGTGGAGTCTGTGCTGGTCAGTCTGTGTAATCCTCCCTGTTTCACCGGCGATCTGTCAGTCAGGTCACATTTGAGCTGTGGTCTCACCTGAGCCTGGGACAACGGCAGGCAGAGTTCAGGGGGTGGGCTGGATGGGGGGAGCGCAGAGGAGGTGAACAGGAGAGGAGAAGAGAGTGAGACAAGAGGTGCAACGCTTGCCTCACTCATAGATGAAGCAGTGTTTTTTGGACTTCCACTGTTGCTTTCTCCTGCTCTGTCAGTTTTGTCCTCTTTTCTGTTCTCGTCTCCATCCCTGTCGCCTTCTAGGCCGCCACATGAGCAGGATCCCGGTGTTCCAGGACTTACAGCCTGGCTACAGTCCTCGTTCTCCCCTACTTCCAGCGGCTCGCGCAGAGTAATCACACACATACAAGAACCTGCCAAAAGCGGAGACACGCTCACAACCTCTTCCTCCGATACCTCCTCTGGTTCGCCAGATCCTTCGCTCTGATCTTCTGTCGCCGTTCTCTCTTTAAGCCCCCCTTTGTCAGTCATTTCCCCTGTAAAGGGCAGAGGGACCCTGACATTGGAGAGAGAGGTGGGAAAGGCGCACAGGTGATCATTTTCAGGACCTTGGGGTGCTTGGCACATGAGTTTGGTAATCTCACAAGGTGTACATTTGGGACCTCCCACTGGGCCACTGTGGTAAAGAGGAGCCAAAGTCTCCTGGAACGATAAATAAAAATGAAGAAAGCATTGACAGATGAGTAAGAAATGTATCATTTGTCTCGCCTTAAACCACATTTAATGCAAAATATATGAAAGTTTGCAATTTCCTAATATTGTCCAATTTATCTGTTACTTGGCAACAGATATCTCATACCTGCTGTATCCTGGTTCTCTTCAGATTCTGGACACAGGATCGAAGATTTACTAAAAAGTTCAAATTACATGTCTTATGAGAGTGAAATGCAGACATTAAAATCCACTTGTGTTGACAAACTGATGTCCTTTTGGAGAC
Organism: Kiunga ballochi; assembly: GCA_037177335.1. Lineage (NCBI taxonomy): Eukaryota > Metazoa > Chordata > Actinopteri > Atheriniformes > Pseudomugilidae > Kiunga > Kiunga ballochi. Next base: position 13,244,694 of record JBAMIG010000019.1, read on the forward strand.
AAAGACAGTAATTCTCATGTAACACAGTATTACAAATGCAGGATTTTTGACCTACCAGAGAGTAGCTTCAGTTTGTCCTTGTAGCAGAAGAGCAGCAGAATGAGGAGACACAGAACAGTAATGACTAACAGGACAGAAACTATAGCCCAGGAGGGTTTTGGACCTGGAAGAAATACATTTTAGAGCTTAATTTTTTTTCTACTATCAGTTATAAATGTTCTCTGCACATTCACAGGCGAGCTTGATGCAACACAAGAATACAATGAAGTGAAAATGTCCGTCTTACTATGAGCATGCTCGCCACACTCTGCATCAGCCTGGGCGCTTCCCGGCCGGGTCTCATTCCTGCCTTTAGCTTTGCAACTGCAAAACAAGACAAAATCACAAAAACAAAGAATGAAGAGGAAGCTTCCTATAAGATCACATGCACTTTTATTCTTTTCCTCCCCTTTTTTTCCACCAGCCAACCTGTCAGCACTTACAGTGGCTCTACAATGACATCAGACAGAAAGAAATGACAGAAAAACTAAACTGTTTTCCTTCGTCTCTCTCGCCATCATTACAGAACCAGCCGGCAGTCGAGGCTGGTGTCTGGTCCAGCCAGGATTCCAGAGGAAGTGGTGAACACATTACTCATAATAGCTGGTGAGGAGAGTAACCTGAAGGCATTTTTCCTCCCAAAAACAACCTTCCAGAGACTTTCTGTATCTGCACTTACTTGGTCCACTGTTTACAAGGTTCCATATTAGAATCTGCAGAGAAGAAGCCTTTTCTGCACGGGACACAGACTTTTCTTCCATTTGATGTCACTGCGAACAAATGAAACACATTTTCAGAAATCTCTGAATGAAAATCTTTTATCACGTTTTACACAAATATTTCTGCTATTTACCAGAGTCCACTTCGAGACCAAAACCAGGACCGCAAGTGGGTATCTTCTCACAGAATTCACAGTTGATGGGGTGACACTGGAGCCCATAGAGGCAGCGACACGGCTCCTCTGCCACCTTGTCACTGTGTCTGTTTTCAGGCCGCGGCATAAAACCTTTCCCTGAAAGTCCAACGAGGGATTTTCTCAGCACAGATCTTTGAGATACATGATAAACCGAACCTGTTTTGCGTTAAGAGTTCTTAAACGTTTGAACAAGCTTTGCTCTGGAGAAATCAGAGAAATTCTATTTATTTTCTCATCTTCCACCTCTTGAGACATGCTGTCCAATGTAGAGATGCCCTGCATGCTTCAGACTGAGCAAGAAAGACTGTTTGGCAAGCATTTCTATTTAAAATTCAAGCTGCAGTGCATAAAACTGACCTGAATCACAGACTCTCTGCAGAAGACACCGTTTTTCTTGAGTCCAACCAGGCTGATATTCACCATGATTACAAGGGACACATAATGTCTGATGCTTTTCGTCGCAGTCTGAAGACACGCGGAAGCCTAATGAAAAATGAGAGCAAGGGGAAGGAAAAAAAGACTGAATGGACAATGAATCAATAGCAATGGTCTAAACTGAAGTCTATTTCCTCTTTTAAGTACTAAAAATATGTTAAAATGTTTGCTACTGAGAGCACGTGCACATCTGTGATGTTTTAAGTCAAAATTTCCGTTTATGGAAATCCTTCCTCTTTCAATTTGCCTTTATGAATGAATGTATTTTTATTTGATGCTAACTGCAGTGAGTAAATTCAATTCTCACACTTCTCTCTTGTGTCTTGCATCAATGTGAACATGTGTTTTCACCTGCTTTACACTTGTTGCAGCATACGGAGTCCTTTAAGTATTGCGTTTCTTCACACTGAAGAGATTTGGAGAGTGAAATCTAAAAAAAACAAACATTAAGATCTAAGATCAATTTCATGCAGGTTTGTACTTTTTGTAGGGACAACGAATAGAAGCTAAAATATCAAAATGACACCCAGAAAGCACAGGTTTAAAGAATATGCAACACAAAACACATCTAAGCTTTGACTAAATAAATTCTCTGTTGTAAGTTTAAGCTTTAAAATTCGAGTTTTCTTTTAATAAAAGCAAATGCACATCTTGTTCAGATCATTTTTCAAATCAGCATGTGATTTCCTGAGATGGCTGTGAGTAATCTGAGGAGAAGGATGGCTACAGAAATTTCCAAGACTCAGAACACCTGACCACTATGGCAAACTAAACCCACGTTGTACCCAGTTATATAAGAGGAAAACCAACTTGTAGAAAATCTCCTGATCTCCACCGGAGTGCTGGTAAAAAAAAGTAGATGTTCAGAGCTGCTGCACCCATGATTGTTTTTGAAACACATTAAATCTGTACTGGATCCACAGTCTGGAGTGCAGCAGCACACACACACCCTAAATTTGTGGCTTCTGAACTCCTCGCTGCTTTGCTGAATTAGAGAATCTGGCTGTTATGACAGAGATGATGCCAAAGCCACAAAGTCTATATATAAAAGTAGAAAAATACAACTTAAAAGCATGATTACTCTTTGACCTTTCATCAACCTCACTGACTTTGTCACTCAGCCCTTTTCAGTTTCCCTTTCCCTTGATATTATACACTTATTCAGTCATTCAAGCTGTAATTTGTACTGCTGGTTGTGCAGATGTTCAGCATGCCACTAAGCAGCGTTCAGCGGTAGTATACTTGAACTTTACACCTGTCATCAAGACCAGCTCACTGACCGGCTCTATGGTGCGTCTATATTGCAACCTGCAAGATCATTTCTCCACACAGAGGCTTAATGTAAACAGTTTCCAAGCAACAAATCCAAATCCCAGTTTACTACTGAGCTCTTTCTTATCATCATATTCCTTACTCCCTCCCTCTCACACTTCCATGCTGAACTCTGTTTGGTCTCTGTTTCAGTCTGTGCAGCTTCAGGCAACAAACAGTCCTAACAAGAACACTGGCATGCATTTAACTATCTCCTTAGAGTCACACATCAGTCAGCCTTTGTTTTCTAATCTAACCAGAGGAATAATGATGCTCGATGCTCAGCTCACGCCGCAGCATTAATGAGGACCATGTGCTGCAACAGGGCCAAATGACAGCGGGAAGATTCCCATACAGAGAAGCTGAAACAATCACAGAGCCAGTCCAGAATGCACATGAAACCAAAGGAATGCTGGGAACTGTATTTTTGCATTGTTGTTGACACCACATCTAAACATTGGGTCTCGAGTCTATGAGGTATTTGTTTTGACTTACTAAATATATAAATGCATATATGTGAAAGGAAAACAGCTAATCCGCCCTGTAAAATTATAGGCTGTCATTATGGTCAAGACGAAACATCCATCCTCAAAGCTAACTCAGTCGGATGTATAAATTTTAATGTATAATTAGAAATGTATAAAAATAGTGTAAAGAGAGAAGGGAAGAAGTCAAATATATGAATGAAGCAGACAAACTTCCATCTCTTTAGTTGTATTAGGTATTTGGTTCCTTGCCATCATGTTTTATTTTGCTGTTTTTTTTAAACAGATGAAAAACAAAGAAACAATTAACAAAGCACTTTGGTACGTGTGTGATCCCAGTGACGATGTCTATGATGCAGAAGGCTTTCCATTTGATTCCAGAGGATAAGAGAATTTGCATAACGGCTGCAGCAGCAGCAGGCAGGAGGCCAAGAGAAGCCCGGTGTGAGTTTTAGGCCTCTGGTGGTTTTACAGATCTGTGATAAGGAGCTGTAAAAACATATTGCACAACAGAATCTTTGTTCAACGTTTGCACCTGTGATTAAATCTTTTTAAAGCCCAAAACAAGCCGAACCCATACAAAAAGATTTAACATGTCATACATGCTTCAATGACTTTTCACACTGTTCCGTTTCCTGGAAAATAATCCAAACGCGAGAAACTAAATGAGGAAAAATTTGCAAAGTTGCTTTAGAATGACAACCAAAAACCTCCTCCTTCGTCCTCACTAGGCCCCTCTGTCATTACACGAGTTATTTTTCCCTTAAATGTTTAGAGAATGTGAAGTCACATCAAGCTTGGCTCTTCTGGCATGAGGCAACGCAGCTCATGCTTCAGATGAGACAGACTGAATGTGGTGGCAGTGATTATATGGATGGACCTTTAACAGATTTAGAAAAAGACACAAAGAAAAAGGGATCCATGATTGAAATCAAAGTGTGCCAAGTAAGAGGAGAAGTAGTGACAGGTGAAAATCATGTGGGGAGAATGAATGGATGGCTGATAAAGAGACACAGGAGCTTAGATTGGGAGTCAACCCGTCCACTAAAGCCCAGCATTGTTATGATGTAAAATATTGACTCTTACTCTGAACATCTTGAAGTAATTGTGTATTGCTCAATGTCTTACAGACAGTTTGAGATGAATTTGGAATGAACTGGAAGAAGTGGTTGAAAACCAACTAAACGAAGGGGAATTTTTGGGGGGATACTGTGAGTCAGTAATGGAACAACTTGAGTGAGAAATAACCAGAGCCAAGAGTTTGCAGTGTCATGTTAAAGCATAGATACAAAATACCCATTCCCTTTCCCACATCGGTTCTTTTTCAAGACATCTGGCTGCATAAGAATTTATTAACTTCACAGGCTACGAAAACGTTTCGGCTTCTCCATGTTTCTCTGAATCCTTGCTTGTAGGATGTAGTGTGAGCTTAGGCCTGTCTTCTTTTCTCTTTAGGGAACTTAGAGAGGAAAACATGGAAAAACAGGGAAGGTAGAGCCTGTGTTCCAGTCAAAGACTGAACAATTACAGATTTGGCTTATGGTAATGCCGGCAGTGATGGATCACTGGTGCCCAGCAGTCCCACCACTGTGACCACATCTTAACAACTCCACCTGGACAGTGTTAGCTGCAACACAACAGCACGCTGGGAGCTTTTTATTTTTATCTCTGGATCAGCTGTGTGATTAGTTTAAAGTGCTTTAACTGAGAGAAAACCAGCTGATCATCAGCTAAACTCCCTTAACCCAATCTTGCAGGCAGCCTGGGCAGACATTAAGGCACCACATTTTAAAAACTAAGGCCCTGGACTGGACCTAGGGCTGTTCCTGATGTGCCATTTGGCTCGTTAGTGCTTGGTGGAGCACTAAGAGGAACATTCAGCTGCCAGCGGAGTCTTTGCTTTCAAAACACTGGTAAAATGAACTCAACCCAAATAAAATCTTTTCCAGGTGGTTAGTCTCCCTCCCTTTCTTCAAGAACCCGATTATGCAAATCCTCTATTGAATACTTCAGATAACTTGACCATGAATTTCAGTAGTTTGCATAAGCTTAAATGCTTGAATGAATTATGGCAGCCACAAGGATGTTGCGCAAAGAAAGTGTATGCTATTACCTCTAGGCAATAATCAGGGAATAAAACACACCTATAAATGCCGCATTACCTGTGCGTTAAGGGTGACAAGGACCCATGATATCCAGCCGCGGAATATCCAGCTTGTGGAAAAGTTCATCCTCATCTTTGCTGCCAGGTTACCAGCTGCTTCTGAGGCAAACCTTTTCTCTTTTTTGGCCAATGTCACACACCAATATAAGAGTCCCGATGACCTTCTTCAGATCTCCTCACTGCAGATCACTTTTTCTTGCGTGCGTAAAAACCGGTGGAGGCGTCGCTCATCTCACAGAGAATTCCAGTCTCTTCATTCCAAGTTAGGCAGCTGCAGTTTCCACATCTCTCCTCATCTTCCTTCTGCTTTCACCCACGCGTTGTGGTAGAAACTGCATGCAGCAGCTTGTAAAAAAACTGCACGAGATGTAGGCTGGGAGGGAAAGAAGGACGGAAACTCCTCCCACCCTGTCATACACAGAAAGCAAGCACTTTGGCCATGATCTCTTGAGTTTCAAGTTGCCAGTGAACTTATGTCGCACAAATGGTTTTTTTTCTTCTTCTTTTAAGTTAGCGGTGCAACTCCTACGTGCAGCGCGCGACTTCTTACTGACAGATTTGACAAAATGCGCTTTTTACGCTGACTTCTCACTTCAGGGCCAAATTCTTCCAGGTATCAAGACCTGCAGGAGGCAAAACATGCGGTCACGTTCACAAATTTCACTCCCCACATTAACCCTCTGACATGGAAGTGAGTAGGCTGGATAAATCATCGTTCCTGGAGGCACCAACATCCAGGCTACTGTTGAAGTGTTGTGATTGCTTCCAGGAAATACTGCAGCAAATCCCCATTCCATAAAAAGAACTAAAAAAAATGCTTGTATTTCCCTGTACATTTGCATGCATGGCCTGTGCCATGACGAGTTAAGAGAGGGAAGATTGGAGAAAGTGTGTTTGTGTGCGCGCGCGTGTGTGTATGTGCGTGCGTGCGTGGGGGGCAAGAAGTTGTCTTCAATGTGACAGTTATGCAAATCATATCCTGAACAAAAGGTCCAAGGGTGCTCAGTTAGCAGAGAGAGAGAGAGAGAGAGGGAGAGAGAGAGAAAGAGAGATGTGTGTGTGTGTGTGTGTGTGTGTGTTTCAGCATTTTTGTGCAGATGTTTCCTGTATT
>JBAMIG010000019.1:13264678-13280188 GCA_037177335.1 Kiunga ballochi
CATGCTCCCTCCAGGACCCTGAAGAGGGTCCTTTAACTACAAGTGTTTGTTCATTTTAGTCAGGGTTTAAACTTTTTTTCATCAGTGTAATGCATGTTTATTTCTTCTATACTAATAATAGATATGCAGAGACTTTAATAAATCTCACAAAAGGTTCCCTACACACATACATACACATACGTTATCCACAAATGAAGAATAACTTTAACATGTAAACTGTACTAAATCTGAGTGTCTAGTCTGATGTTGCCAGGTTACCTGATTATAGCATGTCAGGACACCAGTTGCGTAGATGGGGACGGTGGCTTTGGTCAAAATACCGTTCCCTGTGGAAGCATCTGACAAAATAGCAAAAGGTTAAGAATCACTTCAAAATGTATGTCATACAGTAAAAAAGTTTAAGATAATATGATATATTATAGAAGAATATTCAAATAAATAAACATCATATTGTTTATTTTGTCCTATAACTACTAGAATATTTTCATTTATTTTGTAATCATGTTGCATAATCTGCAATAAATAAAATTGATGTGACTTCACCACATGTCACCAAAGGACAATACTTTTCCTTTATACCTGGAAAAATTCAGGGAAATGACTCACACCATATAAATAAACCTGACAGAGCATGAGGAAATGGGTTCTAATTGATCCTATTGTACTAAACATTTATTTCAATGATTGTGTTTACAAAAAAATATGGTCTCAAAATACATCACATTGTTGTGGGATTGCAACCCAATGAACCGGGATATAACTACATATAGGTCGTCAACACCAACAGAATCCCAGTACAAACCACACGTCACGAATGGCCACAATACCAAAGCTAAATTACTTGGCAAAGAAAGGAGTCCAAGCACCTTCTTATAACGACAGAAACATGCTGGAATCAGATAAAAAAAGAAAAGAAGGGGAACACCCATAACAGGCTGCAAATAGCTTGTTTACATCAATGGTGTCTGTGTCTTAACTCCACCTATCAACATTTTCCTGAGAGAGCCATTAAAACTGTGCAAAGCTTATATATAAATATATATATATATATATATAAAACCTTACCAACATTTTCTTCAGACAGACGGAGAATCTCCTGGAACTGTGGTTTCACCTGAAAAAGTTGCAAGGATTGATAAAACATCAACAATTCATATATATATTTAAATATCCCTCAAATATATACTGTCTTTACCATGTTCATAATACTGAATAAAAAGATGTAGCTCTGCATTGCAAACCTTTTAACAGGTTATAATAGGAAGGCAAAAATCTAAAAATGAAACATAAATTGAAAGAATATTCAGCCAAACGAAGTGTATCTTCAGTAGATGGATGACATTTCTGCACCTTAGTGTTGGTGAAAATCTTGCCGAAGGTGCGACATAACCTCCAGAAGAAGCGAGAGAACTCGTGAACACATGTGGACGAAGTGACATTGATGCGACCCACGATGTCTATGAGCTGAGGCAGGCTGGAAGGAGAGAATAAGGTAAGTTTATTTGATGTGTACAGGAAGCTCATCTGTGTGTAAGGCTGATAGAAGGGAACTAGCATATTATATAATAATGCTTTAGATGGGCTTTTGAGGGTTTACTTCCTGACTCGAAAGAATAGGATACATTCAGTAAGGTTTCATTTAAGCTATGATTAATCTTTGGGAATTCTATAAATCAGTAAATGTCTTGAATCATGAATGCTGTCGTTATGGTTACAATCGTTCAAAGGAATACACTGTGAGTGTTGGTAAAGCAACTCTGAGTGTGTGTTTCTTACAACTGATTCACCACCCATAGCAGGCTGTCCCAGCCAGTGGTTCCTTCGTGCTCTAACTGGTGGTCATAGAGAAGCAGCAGGGCACTTAGCATCTCTCTGCTGCCGATGAGGGTGGCCACATCCTGTAGGGGAGAAGCTGGCCTGGGGAACCGGGTAACTGGAGAACCAAATGTACACGTTAGTTAGGGAATTAAATATTATATTATTTAAAAAAACTAATTAAATTTCTGTCAACATTTGGGAATTTCTTTAATAAGCAATCTGCACGTTTATGCTTTGTAGACCATCGTCCTACCTTCTATTGCAGGTATGTCTCCGTGGAGTTTGGCTCTGCTGGTGAAAGGTGCATTCTGCAGCACCACAGCAAACAGAGGAGGGATAAGAGACTGAAGGGCTGACAGAAAAATATGGAGCTTGTGTTCATCCAGACTGTGCTCTCCTTGCTGCAGAAAGGAACATAATTTAGTATGAAAAAAAAAATTGTTCAGTTCCAATGTTTCTAGCCTTGAAATGCTCAAGGAGTTTCAAATTAACACGTGCTTACTCACCATAAGTAGTTTTTCTATACGTGTAAGCAGAGAAGGAATGAGTGCAGTGTGAAGGCTGCCTAGTTCTGTGGCCCAGGCAGAAAAGGCAGGGATGAAGACCTGGTGGACGGCGTTCACCACTCGTTCCGATGGGTCCCCAAGGGACAGCAGCATTAGCTCAAAACCCTGCAATGAACAAAAGAGCAGAATCAAGTCGCCAGCAAACACAAAGGAGCTCTACTGATAGGAGAATAGCAGTGATAACCTTGGACATAATTATTGCATTTAAAGATGACAAAGTAATAACATTAAAAATACCTGGGAGTACTTGTCAGGGTCATCAATATACCCCATGATAATGCCCAGGCTCTTGACCACAGCCTCTCTGACCATGTCAGCTTTGTCCTCAGCGAGCATCTGCTGCAACATGGACAACACCAGGGAGCTGCGAATCTCCTTCTGCAGAGATACAAAGAAAAAAACACTTTTTAAAAATTCAGCCACATTTGTGCACAATCCTTTTTTTATTACAATTACATGCACAATCTATTCTTACAGGCAAGTAAGGCGCCAAGGCTCCACAGGACTCGGCCACCAACAATCTCCTCTCTGGATATTTGTGGTTAATCTGTGAAGGACAAATTTAGAAAAAGAAATCTTGAAGGTGAAAGAGAAACAAAAATTAAAAGAAAGGAAGGATAGACGGGAGTGTCGCCACCGTGGAATGGAAACAACTAGACGAGGATCAACATGCTGACCCTGTGAAAACCACAATTTGTCTTTTCCTGCACATTCTCAGCCTCCAAACTGCTGGCAGCTGCCGTTACCATGACAGCAGATTTTGTTGAACACAAATGTGGTGATACAGGTGGCAATCAAAACAAAACTGCTCTCACATTCATATCAAGGACACTCATTGGCTGAGTGATAAGATTTTTGTAAATCCGAAAATGAAATTAAAACACTGAATGGGTTAGTAGCTGAAAACACGTCTCAATGTCACACTGACAGAACAAATGAGCATAAATGCCTTGATGTGATCATAGATCAGAAAATCTGCTGGAAACCTATTTGACATCAAAAATGTCAAAAAACATTTCAGTTATTGGGAAGCTAAAACAGATATTGGACTCTAATATACTCATCTTTAGTCTTTCCTTATTTATGTTATTGTGTTGAAATATGGGGAAACACCTATGAGACCACCCTCCAACCTCTCTGCACATTACAGAAAAAAACTATGAGAATTGTGTACAATGTAGGATTCAGAGAACACACTAATCCTTTGTTTTTAAGGGCAAAGGTTTTAAAGTTAATGGATCTAATAAAGTTCAGAACAGCTCAAATAATGTTTAAAGTAAGGAAGAATGTGCTTCCAGGAAACATTCAAAGCGTATTTAGAGACCGAGAGGGGGGCTACAGCCTCAGGGATGAGTTAAACTTCAAGAAAATGAAAGTAAGAACAACAGTTTGGCAAAGGAGTATTTCTATAAGAGGAGTGCATATATGCAAATATAAATCATTTTAAAAAAGTATACAAACAAAATGTTTTTGAAATGTATTGTGAAATGAGCTGATTGTATGGTATATGGGAAATAATGATGTTTTTCACTGTGCTAATCTCATAGAATATTTAAACTAACATCTTTATTGACACAGATAACTTATAATGTATATAAATGATGTAAAAATGGAGTAGGATTTAAATAAGCTTTGCTTCTTCCTACTCCTTTTTTGAACATTTTATTGAATATTTCATTCTAATACTAAGAAGTGAAAATTGTCGAATTGTACTTGTTATGTATGTACATGTCTTTTTAACTGTTTTTTTTTATGTTCAAAAAGAAACCAATAAACAAACAAACACTTATTGGCGCTTTATTGAACAGGATATAGCATTCACTTTGCTCCAGTGACCTCATCAGTAATCAGATTGAAATCTAAAATAGCATCTTTGGGATGAGCACAAATGGGAGAGTCTCATCATGGATGTGGAGCCGACACATCTCCAGCAACCGCGCGATGCTATCATCTCAATATGAAGCAAAATATCTAAAGGATATTTCAAAACATCATGTATAATCTATGCCATGAAAATATTAAGATAGTTCTGAAGGCAAAAGGAGATGGACACAAAACTAGCGACACATACCTAATAAAAGAGTCGGTGGGTGTATGCACCATGATGACAGCTTATTCAATAAAATGCTACTTCCAGTGAATATACCGTACCTGTTCCCAGCACTGAGGAAGAAGCTCTGCCTCGACACGAGTGGGACCCACATGCTTTGCAAAAGCAACGCAGCCCGTCAAGATCATTTGTCTTTAAAAACAAAAAACATACACGATTAACACAAAGTAGCTAAGGCGGTACAATGTCAAAATAACTAAATCTATGCATATTACCGGGCCTATATGCACATAAATAGAGCTACCTTTGTTCATCATCTGGTCTTTTGATTAAGTTAAAGAGGATGTGGAGAAGCTGGTCCCTCTCTTTAGGCTCTGGGTGAAGGCATGCAGTACACAAGATGAGTGGAATCAACTCCTGATAGTGAGAAAGAGCAACAGAAATAGCTGGCATCAGATTTAAATACTTTACGACATTAGGACAATAATAATTGGTAGAAGTCAAACGGGCTTGTCATTCTATGAAGGAGCAGAAATGAGAGGCCGTTTAATTAGGAGAAGAGGGAAGGATAAGGGAAAACAACAGGAGTTAGTCAACACTGCTGACAACATGCTTACCTGTCATGCCTTGCCTGAGTTACACACAGACTCATTTGGCTTTGGAGTCACATACACACACAATTAAGAGCCTGTACACACTGTAAAAGCTTACCAAGTGCATGCACATACTTGACACAACTGAATACAGACAGACACTCATATACGTAAAGTTCTCCTCCTAAAACTCAGCTCCGTTCCAGAGTTCAGGAAGAGTTTATGGGCCTTCCAGCCAAAGGGGAGAGAGCTCAGCTGCCCTTGATACGGGGCCTCCACGGCCAAATTGTGGTCAGCCCCACATTCCCGCCACACACACACACCGAAATTAGAGAGTGCACACAAAGTTAAAAATATATGTTTCTTTTTTTCCCCCCCAGTAAGATATCATATGTTCCTGTCAAGTATTGGAAGAACAAGCAAAACCTCAAACGTTGGATGGACCTAACTCAGGAGACGCTGATGAGTCTATTGCCGGACCGACTCTCTGAAATTGGTGCCAAGCTGGCAAGCTATTAAAATATCAAGAATATGGTGTTCACATATCAGAGGGTGCTTTTAAATGTTTCAAGTTCAGTCGGGGAGAAATCCATTCAAGGGTCACAAAATTGCAAATCGGCAAGTTCAAACAATTTTAGCTGTCACTTCCAATTTGTTTTCTTTCATGCCGCTGCCTCTGAAAGTACTGTGAAACTTCTAAAGAGCTGTTATGCAATGTCCGCACTGATAAAAGAAGTAGAGGAATTCATGAAGAGCACACATCTAAAAGCCAAAAACCACAGTGACCCGTTTCTATTTCTGAGTGAACATCAGCTTTTCTGATGTGAAGAGTCCTTCAGGAGGTGAAACTTCTGACCAGTCCAGGGTAAACATTGTGGGCAGGTAGAGCGGACAGAACGACGCCGAGATCCACAGCGGGCATGATACTTCTCTTAGAAGCGTAGAAGTAGTAAAACCTTCTACAAAAGAACTAGTATGTGGACTTATAGCTCTTTTTTGGGGTTTAACTTAATAGCGATGGCTTTGAGGATCCTGACTTTTTCTCTGACTAAAAGGTGGATTTTATGTGTTTGTTATGGGCGTCTATTAGCAAGAATACAGTAATATGATGAGTATCACAACACAGTGGCAACGGTATGAAATAATGAGGCATACTGTGACATATCGCGATATTATGAGCAGGACAATACATTGCTATTTTTCTTTGCTAGAATTTAAAAAGAAGAAAACTGTGCTGATTCATGCTTGACTAAAAATTTACATTTTACTACAGAAAAATAAAGAGCCTGGCTCTTAATGAACAAGCTGGATATAGAAATTAAAATCTACCTCATCAGTAAAGATCTGTTGTCTGTAACAAAAACTACATAGTGCTTCTGAAAAGTGACATCATTTCACACAATATATAGATATTTTCTTACACCCCTAGTTTCTGTGTAGAAAATCTTAATTATTGAAACCATGTTTTAGATCCTCAACATCTCCACCAGAATGATCTTTAACTTGTTTAGAATCAAATGGCTGTAAAACAAATTCCAAAAATTGCCTTTCATGTGTTCATCTTCAGAATTGTGCATAGCTCTAAATCGCCTGCTTATTTTTCAGGTAAATAGTTTTTATTTCATTCTGACATTTTTGCTGTTGGTGCATCAACTTGTAAACTCATTAACTCATCATCAATGCGTTAATAAAAAATAAAAAAAACTAGCTGAGCACTCATCCTTATGCGCCACATCAGCTAACACAATGGATTAGCTTGTTTTAAAAACAATGAGTGATTAAATCACTAGAATTATTCTGTTATATATCTTTCCAGATAACTCTGTGCTTCCTTCTTCTGCCAGATGTTTATCAAAAACCACCGTTGAGCAGAAAAACGGAAAGAAAAAAACATGTCAGCTTCACTATTTAGAGAGCGTATGTGTACCTTATACTGTCTATCAGGGAATATGAAAGAAGGTGTTTTAAGGAAGGACTACAAGTCATTCTTTCCTACTAGAAACATCTTGTGCAAATAAATAGCACAAAGAATGCAAATCAAATGACTCCACTCCAACTCATTCCTGTATCTGGAAGAAAAGCATAATGTTTAATGATTTACAGATTCTGATAATCCAGCCAGGTGGTAGGCAGAGTCTCAAACATCATACTACCGTTTCAAGTCAAACACCTTTTGTTCTTAAGTGGGTGTCATATTCAAACAGCTAAAGGTGTGTCTCCACGCTTGCAGTGGTTTGAAAGCTTCTTGTTGCACGGTGGAAGCATGAGCACCTGCATGTGTGTATGAATACACAGTATCAGAGGCTGTAGACCTAACGGACACGGTGCAAAGTCTGCATCAAGAGAGACCCCCAAAGATTTCATGTTCCGTTTTAAATTTCTCGCCAGCCTCTCCTTTCCATTTGTTTACTTTGATTTTCTAAAGAGATTACATTTTTTTTATAACTGCCTGTACTTGATTCCAGCAAGGTAACCATGGTGATATGCAAAGCAGACCCACTCAAAACTGATCCAACCCGACTTACCTCTCACAGACACTTAAATACTGACTTTTATACATAGCTGTAACTTAATAGGATATAACATTTGTGTGCACAGGGGCATACATTCACAAAACAGGAATTATATGCGGGTTGTTTGTGTGGACAGAACACCGAAGTAGGTTTGTGCATTACAGTTCAGAGGGAGCCATTTATTTATTTTGAATGCCTGGTAAAACAAACCAAGTCAAAACTAAGTCCTTAAAATAAATAAATAAAATTACTTTGTTTGGAAAAGTTTGAGAAAAAGCTGGTTTGAATTTAGTAAATTCAAGAACAGCAAAAATAAAATAAAAAATAGTTTCAGAGACATAACCCTATAATATTAATGTGTTTCTATTAATTTTTACTCTTAAATAAAACTTTAAACCCACTACGTTTTAATAGACTGTTTAATAGCTAATAAAACAGAAAAAGGAACAATTGGCAAAGAAAACACATAAAATACAGTATGACCAGAAAAGCTAAAACTGCTGAACTTAGTCAAACATTCACTCTTTGTATACTTAAATTAATATTTCCTTTAGATTAAAAATAAGCCTCTTAAAAAAAAAAATAAGGGAAAAAAAACTGAGTGTCAGCAGTAGCAGCTCAGGTCATTTCTGATCAACAGGTCATGTCAGAACCATGCAGATGAGTGCATGAAAGACTCACCTGGCAAAGATGTGCAACCATTCTCTAGAAGAGAGGCATGCATGAGAGTGAGAGAATGAGTGAGACGAAAACAGAGGAATAGAAATAAAACCAGAGAAGGTAAAAGGCAGCAAATGTAAGAGAGCGACAAAACTAGCAGAGGAGAAATTATGATGATGACCGGTGAAATTGAGTGCCATCACAAAAGAAGGTAAATCCACATCAATAGATAAGACACAAGCCAGCAAAGATGACCTTGGTTTTTTTTCCAAACTCGACCCAAATGAGAGACAAAGGTGCAATTTTATACAGCATAAAGTGCTCTGTGCAGCTTTGGAAAATTGGGAGAAAATTTCTGGGTGATTATTGAAAGAAAAAATAACTTTACTCAATTAAAGAATAAAACAAGAGCCTGGATCATCAGGAAAAATGGAAGCTGGATCTTAACCTTGCTGCTCTGTGTGTATCTATTGGACATTAAGACAAGGTGCCTGTGGTGAGAACAATGAAGGCAACAACAGGCAAAAGACAAAGAGGAGCAAGAAGAGCTGCAGAAGTGGGATTACCTCTCGTTTAGCAAGAAGGACATTGGGGACGATGTGAGGAAGACAGCGACCCAGCATTAGCATCACACTCTCCTCACTGTCTGCTATGCGAGACACCTGGAGATGTGGTGATAGCAAAACATGGCTGTGTTGTTCTGAAATGATTCCTTTCATTTGGGTTATTTTGTAGCACTGACCTCTGCTCCAAGGCGGCTGTCAGAACACATTCTGCAGAAGGACAGCAAGGCTTGCTGGAAGGCTGGGGATAACTTCCTGAAACACCAGAAGCAGAAAATGAGATGCTAATGTACGCAACGATAAACTCAGACTAACCACTGAAAAACAAAAGGATGGGACATTTCATGTAACTACTCTGCATTTCAGAGAAAAAAAAAAAAAAAAAAACTAATTATAGTTAAAGGCATTTTTATCAAAAGCAGCCCCTTAATAATTGTGAACTACTTCCCTCTAGTGGTCATGTTTGTTACCACACTGAGATGAGTAAAAAATAATTGCAGCATTCAGCCAGATAGCAGCCAGAGAAATGAGTAAAGATTTATCAAAGAAACAAATTCATAGTTATTCTTTTTAACAATACACATCTTACCATGATTTGAGTATTGTTTTATTGTAAACAGTCTTGTAAACAAGAATAATAATAAAGCACTTTTTAAAAATCCCATTTCTTTGACAATCAAAAGTGAGTCTCCTCAAAACATTTTCAGAAACTGCTGAAATAAAAGCTTCGATTGAGCCCGTTTAGTCCAAACAAAATAGATTGGGGTAGCCTGTGATGGAAAGAGAACATGAAGGTGCACAGGGAGAGAGCCTGTGATTGAAGCCGCTATTATAAAGTGGATTTATAATGCTCAGTCACAAACTGCTCCCCTGAGAAAACCCTCAATGATAGAAATGGTAGACTGTCTGGCAATAAGCCCAGAAGAAGGTACTTTCAAAGTTTCCACTGACAAGCTTATAAAATGTATTGGGGTATAAAAAAACGCAGTGGGAAATGACTGAGGCTGGTATTTGTGGTTATTTTCTGTCTTTTTTTTATTATAAACTAGTCTACATTTACTAATTTAAAGTACATAAACTTGTCAGTATAAAGTAATCTACATGGGAATTAGGAAAAACCTTGCTGTAACAAGTATGGTCGGGATGTTTTTCATAAATATCTTCATATTTTCCTGAATCTCACCTGTTTGGTTGATCGAACTGGACCCGAGGCAGACTCTTTACTTTTCCACATGACTGTAAGTGGGGCTGTGACGAGTTCTGAGTGGAGGGAGGACCTTGATCATTTTCAGCCTCAGAAACCTCTCTGATGTCGAGATACTGGCCGTTATCTGTAGGAGGCTGAAATTAAGGTCAAATTAAGATCCAATCACTTAGATGCACACAAAAACTTTCATCTTTAAAAAATACAAGAGTTACCTTATTTCATTATATAATCGCACCATTTTACGAATAACATACCACAGAGGGAGTGTCAGTGGGGCGAGCAGTGATGGTGGAAGAAGAAGGATTAGGAGAATTCTGGGAACCCAGGTCCAGTGTGGCAGGAGGTGGAGAGGACACAGTCCTTTTCAGAGTCTGAATCTCACTGTGAAGCAGATTAAAGATCCTTTTAAAAAATACATCCAACTCTTATCAGTGAGACACTGAAATAAGTGGTAGAAACTATAACATGTCTAGAAGATTTTTGCATGGTGAAGGAAAACATAAGTGACTCCCACTCAGGAACACACAGACCTAGCCTAGTCACAGCAGCGGTGTGCATACTGTGCTTTAGTCTGTTTGACCGCAGGCTTGCAGTAAATGTGGAAGCTTTGCAGCTCCGTCAAGCTTTCTGTCTGGTACCCTATTCCATCAGAAGCCTTCAGAATAAAATGTCTGTTCACATGAGGAAAGCGCCATGGCTGATGCAGCCTACTTAAAATGTTTTATAGAAAAGCTTCAAATTGAAAAATAAACCAACAAAATAAAATAGCAGGCACGGTTCTACTGTGTCTCACATACCTGCTCATGTATGAGTCTTTTTCCCATGACGTGAAAGCCACTCTTACCCAGTGGCTTGGTGCCAGTGCCGCAGTAACGAGGAAATGTTTGTGTTTCAGCGTAAAACATGGTCCAAAGTGGACATGTTGTCTTTTACCTGGTAAAATGCACTGGATCCACTTTGGTTTTCATCCAATGATTTCCTGCCTGAAGGAGCTACTCTGCAAGGGATGACTCAGAGAGTACTATGATAGCAAAGACATGCATTTGTGCACCTACCCCTGCAGCTTCTTGATCTGCTCAGCAAGGCTCTGCTTGTCATTGTTAAGTAGGCTGAGCTGGTACTCCAATTCTTGAACGACTTCTGTTTGTTGCTGTTAAAAGAAAAAAAAAAGTGTAAAAATGTTGAGTCTTCACAAAAGCTGGAGCTAAAAACAATTCAAAGTATTTTTTTAAATAAAAATAAAGAAAAATCTAGTTTAAAGTATTCTGCAAACCTTGGCTTTAATGAGGAGTTATATGAATTACTGCAGCCTTTTGATCATCTCCAATCAGTCTATTTTTCTCTGACATCATCGAGGCATTTTTGTTGACAAACCAATATCTGTAAACTGTCATGTGATTGGCTGAATGTTGTTAACATGCAGTGGAACAGGTTTACCAAATAAAGTGACCAGCACAGGGGTGTTCAAAGTCCCTGAGGGAAGCTGTCCTGCAGGTTTTTCATGTATCAGCGCTCCAACACACCCGACATATTAAATGGATCCAACAGCCAATGAAGTTCTGCACAGAGGCTCATTCATTTGAGTTAGGTTTGTTGGAGCAGGGACACATGAAAAGCCTGCAGGATTGTGGTCGCCGAGGACTGAAGCTGGACCCCCTGGACATGCTCAGACAGAGACGTAACACTTTAGTTGAAGCCCGCCATCACCTGGATCAGAATCAGTGTTTCAGCAACTCATTTACAGGTCAATTCATAGAGGAGAGTTTGAATGATATAGTTATTTATCTCACTGTGCAACTAGTGTCATTCTTCTCAAAAAAGTATCAGTCCATCAACATGTTTGCAGAAGACTGTAGAAGCATTCTTACATACGATGTTTACATGCTTATGATCCCGGCTTAATGCTGCAAACGCGGCATGACTTGGTGAAAACGGACTGAAAAGTTAATTTTGACACACACCTGTTGTGATAAGTCGAGCTTCTTTGGGGGCTCTGGAATGAGGCAATTTCCTGGAAAATCACCAAAATCCACTCCCACTGACACATCAACCGTGTCCCTCGGTGAGGAGAGGGTGCTGCCACAATTCCTGTAGAGCTGCAGCAAGTCGGGGGGCTTTGGGATGTTCAGGCCAACATCATCCCATAACTCAAAGTCCTGGAAATAAATATAAAAACTAAATAAGTACACAAAACTCATTTGTTATATTTTTTATGTAACACTAAGCAGAACACAATAAAATGTGTAATCCAAACTAGAGAAAATATTTGATCAAACGATCAATCGTGATTTTAGAGCTACCCCCTTTTCTTCTTTCTAATTGCATCTAAATACTTCTCAGTCCATCTCCCACAGATGAAGCCGCCATGGAAAAGCTGTTACCTGATCATCATTTTCATCAGAAAAGGTGATTGATGAGAGTTTGTATTCATTTTTTAATAAATATTCATTCACAAGGAAGTTTAAGGCTCTTTTCTCCAAAGGGCGTATAGGCTCCTGTGGTAGGGGAAAAATAAACAGAATGGTTATCAGAGGGTTCACTGAGCCCCCCACAAGCCATTACTTTGCAACGATTTTAAAAGAAAATATCTAATCTTTTTATATTTACAAAGGAGGCATTTTTTTAAAGCTTTTAAGGAGATTCCCCACCTGAATTTCAGGACTTGACTTGAGGTTTTTTCTCTCCTGAGAGGGCAGTTCATTCTCTGAGAAATTGAGAAGATATTAAAATGTCTGAATGAATCTACAGGAATGAACTGAATAAAAAAAGAAGAGAGAAAGCTGTAACCAAAAAAAAAAAGGGTTCAGGTGAAGAAGAAGTTTAAAAGTACGCCACACCTGCTGCCTGAGTCAAGTTGGCGCGCAGAGCCTGAATGGTCTCCTTTGCTTTCCGTAGCTCAAACTCCAGCACTGGACAGGAAATGACAACACACACACACACACACACACGCAGAGGAAGTGGATCCAACCAAAAATGGGGAAGATACAAAAGAAGATGAACATAAAAAAATGAAGGGAAAAAAAAAGGAAAACAAACAATGACACAAACAGATCAAGAGTCATAAAACGGAATAAAAAGGAAAGCATGCAAGTCATGGGTTTAAAAAACACATGCAGCAGAGGTACGTGGTAAAGCTGGCTCATGTTTGGTTGACAGGTGTGGGGAATGCATCGAGAGAAATCTCAATGATTAGATTTCTTGCCCTCATTTCCCCCTTTTTACAGCTTTTATATTCCTTGATTATTAAAAGAGGCTTAAATTAGACTCAAACTGTAGCTAATGTCAGGAGAATAATTCCAATTCAAATGCATCCTTATATTCTAGGAGCTGTCTGACACAGGGGTTTTTTCCCTTTTCCAAACATATTTCTTACCAATATGTAATCAAACATTTTGGTTTCAAACCGCTCATAGGACAGCCACTGCTCAGGGACTTATTTATGTTACATTAGACCATGACACAATGTATAATTCTACTGTATGTTGTGCCACATTTAATTTTTCTTAATACAAATAGATATAAATCAGAATACCACGATCAAACTGTTTCTGACTTTTTACACAGCCAGAAGCAGCGGATGCCTGAACGACACCTTTTGCAAAAATAAAATCTGCATTTCTAAAAGCTGAATAAAATCAAATATAGTACACACAAGATATTACGACACGTCAGAGTAATACCACACGCAAAAAAGTAAATAAGCAATGGAGCAAGGAAACAAAGTTGTGTAGCTGTGCACTGAAAATCTGCTTTTTGTGATTTTTCCCCGAAAATAAAATCATGCAATATCCAACAGAGGGTTTAAATTAGTTAAGCATTAATAATCTTCACATCTTTGTTAAAAAAAAAACACAAAAAAACAATAAAATACTGGTGTGATTTAAATGCTTTATTATTACATGTAGAGATGCATCACTTGCCCTCTCACTTTATGGTTATTGCACATTTCCAGTACTGTCAGAAACCCTGTGACTCTGCTGAGGTAAATATTATGAACACTTTGTCTTTTCTGGGTCAACAACTTTTCTAGCAGATCTAGAGTGCACAAACTGCAATCGCAAGAAAATGGAAAACAAACAAAAACAGAAAAAAAAAAAAAAAGGTAGTAAGAAAATAAAAAGCTAGTCTGGATGGAGTGACTTGTCCAGAATTTCACTGGGGTTTGATCAACGTCAGGAGGAAGCCAGAAAACCCAGAGTCAGACAGCTGGGGGCATCTTGGCAAGAATAACAGCTTGAGGGGGATGAGAGCAGGGGTGGTAGAAAAGTAAAGGAGGTAGGTAGATGAGAGATGGCGGGGATTGTACGGGATTCAAAGTCAATTTCCAAAGATGCACAATTTGGATGTAAAGATGAAACCAACATCTCTGCTGCATGGTTTTAACTTTGTCCTCATCATGGAATTTCTATTTTAATCAACTGATAAAATCTAGCTATTTTATTAACTTTCTACTATAACAAAGATGGGCGGCGAAAGTATGTGCACAACTCCATAAATCTTTAATGTCGGTGTGAACTGGGACGTCGTGGGCCTCAGTGACCAACACTTGAAATGATTTAAACATTATATTATGGCAAAGTGTACAAGCTAGAAAGCAAAGTGTTCATGTGTTGGCATGTATAAAGGAGACAGATCAGATCAAGGCTACATGGAGATTACTAGAATGACCATGTTTCTCCTGCGTTCTGTAATATAACTAAAAGCATTTGTGACTTAATTAAATATACTAAAATAATAGAAAAATTCATTACAAGCTCCTGTTTAAGCAGCTGATTTTAAAACCAGGTAACATTTCATTATTATTAGATAAATTATAATTTATTTTGGATTAAAAAAAACCTTTATATAGTGTGTCACAACAGAAAGTATGCTGAAACAGGTCTGCGTACCAAAAATATCACTGAACACCTTAATCAAGGTGAAGAAATAAAATAAAGAAATAAATAAACTGAACACACTGCAAGTTGAAAGGAAAACATGTTGACATTATTTGTATGGTGTGGTTAAATACATCACGAAAACTCAAATATTTGTTTGATGTCACAACTCAACATGCATAGTAAAGCAACGCCATCATATTGTTTCAGTCAATAACGCCGTTTTCTGGCCCCTTCTTTTTGTCTTTGTACGACAACTCTCCCTGTTAAACATCTTTTCTCTTGATCTTACATTTCCCAAAATGCAAACCAGGTCTCTTATGTGGAGCCTGGACCGTCCTGTTCATCTTACCTGCTACCCGTTCATCTGACTCTCTGTTACCGTCATCTGAGTAACGTGCAAAATCCAGCGAATCCAAAGTGCTAATGCTGCCTGCTCGATCTAATAAGAGACACAGACACAAAAGGGAAATTTAAACAAGTGTACAAAAACATAGAGAAATGATACATAATGCAACAGTTCACAGAACTAAAAAGAATATGACAGTACATCAGGGAAATACTTGTGTCCAATGAGGGCTCAGCGTAGCAGAGATTCACAGAAATGCCTGCATGTCTTAACAATCTGAAGAACAGCTTAAAATAAAATCTACTGTAGCTCCA
>JBAMIG010000019.1:13280288-13290723 GCA_037177335.1 Kiunga ballochi
TAGCAGAGATTCACAGAAATGCCTGCATGTCTTAACAATCTGAAGAACAGCTTAAAATAAAATCTACTGTAGCTCCACTTTATGGATAACATAATTCTGTGATGGTGAAAACTAACCCTGTCATGAAACACTGCTTTTGCTGAACTTAATGGAAACACCCGTTCTACACAAATACATAAGTAGCAGAAGCATCATTGCTTAAATAACCAGATGAAGCTGATTAAAAAGGAAACTTATGCTCACATTTCACTGAGATAGGCTGGTTTGGTAGGTTTGTCAATGGTGTTAGCTTTCTTTCCACTACAGTGCATGTGAGAGAGATTGGCCTATTTGCTTTCTGATATCCAGAAATGGTAGAAGGTCAGGCCAAATACGGCCTTTGTTGGCCTAAAAGCTCAGCAGATCTCACGTGCACAGAATGTGTATAATGAAGAGAACATGAAAGGAAGAAAGGAAACTCACTTTTAGGACCAAAATAGTTAGAAAAAAATAGTGTATGAATTAAAAACATGACATCTCATAAGAATTTTAGTAGGAACTGACACAAGCATACTTTGATTTGTAGCAAAAATACACTCCATGACATAATTTAAGACATGAGAAAATGACATAAAGAGGATTTGTTCACTGTAAGTGTGTGTTTATCACATGTTCAAATATATGACCGTGCGAATTGACTATGGACACACAACCTCGGTCCTGTGACCGAGAGCATCTGCAGCAATAGATGCGTGTCTTTGTTCTGTCATGCTGGTTGCAACTGGTGATCAAGATTTCTGGTGTGAGTAGTTACTGCCTGCATGGGTGCATGGAGAGAAGAATGCAATTCCAAAAAATGTGTAAAAGGGTCAGAGATGCCAGTTATTTATGGATGGTTGACCTTTCATCCTGTATAGACACAAAGACCCTTAATAGATTCAGCCGGAGTAAAAAGAGACACTGAAAGGGAATAAATGAAAGACATCATTTAGAACTTGAACAAAATAAATACCTAAAAGCGAAGGGGTACAAACAAAAGAATCCAGAGAGATTGGACTACCAAGAGTAAGCAAACAACCTAATTTATTTTAATTAAGGGATGTTTTACCAGGACTAACTGGTTTAGAATATGGCTATAAAGATGAGAAACTGGGCTACAAATTGTAAAAGACAGACATGAAAACAAATCTGTAAGCGCATTTTGGCATCAACATTGTGGTTAATGCATGTTTCAGAAATGAATTTATTAAGATAAAAGAAATGTTAAATACACTTAAATTGTTTGTTGTCAGAATCACTATATTTACAGAAACATCTAGGTATTTTTAATCCATTTATCTGTACAGATAGCAGTCAAACCCTAATGCACAGTTATAATCCATGTTGTGATGGTGCCTTATTGTTTAGATGCTTGCACATAGACACTAATATAAACCTGCACACAACCACCTGCATTTGGACACAGGCATGACAACACACACACTTATGAAGGACAGAGAAATATTAACAGCCAGCCAGTTGGAGCCAGTTCAGAATGACATGGAGGCTTGCCAGTACTCCAACTATGCTATTAATCACCATCTCACACAATACAAACCCTCCCAACCTCCTGCCCCAAGACAGACAAAAGGATGGAGAGACTAGTGAGAGCATGTGTACTACGGCAAACTGATAGGAAGAGCTACTAATCACTAAGGGTGAGCATTGCTAACCCATTGGCGGATAATCATTAGTTTTTAAGCATTCTGCTCACAGTGTAACTAAATTAAAATAAAGAAAAACGACGCGTAAGAATTAATTTTGCATGCACCTGCAAAAAAATATAAAATGCATTATCAGAAATTATTTCAACAAGTCAGTCAAAGAAGCAATTAGATTTTTTTTTTTTTAGCTAGAAGGCTTGGTCCATATTAATATTACTGCAGTTTGTATATTCAATATCTTGGCCAATTTGCACCATTTTATAGTCATTTAGCAGATGCTTTTATCCAAAGTGATTTACATCAGAGAAGTAAATCACTTAACCAAATTTTAAGTGACATTTGAAGGAGAGTTACGGCATCATCGCAAGTCGACACAAGTGTGACAAAAGTATCAAGATGTCAAGAATAAAGCCAGCAATAGTAGATGCTTGTAGGTGTACTCTACTGTGTCTGTGTGCTGAGCTGAGACCAAAACAAAGATTAGAAAATACTTTTAAAAATAAGGTAAAATACCTACAAAGTAAGGACACTGGAATGTACTGCAAGCCAATCTAGTTACAGGTTACAGGCTACATGTGATTGTATGGTTATGGCTGGTTGGTTGGTTTACAATGGTTACTTGAGCCGGTAAATTAGGCTACTGGGGATGTAAGACTATGCAATACATGTTAGATTCAATAAAACCTATTAAACTGTAAATGATGTGCATTCCCGTTTTATAAAGATGGCACTATCTTGTGTTGCATTGCACATGTTATGCATCCACTGCCCTTCTGGAAAAAAAAAAAACTCACTCACTGTCAGACTTTTCAGGGACAAAAGAAAAATATCTCTGAATTGTTCCAAAGTCAGTGAGCTGTTACATCATTTTTATTTCAATGTTGAACAGAATATCTTAAATATAGAACTTCTGCGAGTATCTAGTGGTTTTCTCAGCTTATATAAACCAAGAATATGCCTAGAAGGACTAAAAATATTCAGTTTCTGGCAATGGCTTTACACAAACAAGATCATTTTCATTTGACAAAAAAGTCAATTTACTGTCATTTTTATGCAACACTTCAAATGACTAGTCTAAAATCTGTCACACTGCCAGTAAATAACCTGACAGAGCAATAATGTGGCAAAGGGGTATCACTCATCATACCTCCTTGCTTAGTATTTGCAAAGTGGTGGGAGATGTCTTGCTGTCTCATGTGGCTGAGGGCAACAGCTGCAGATGCAGCATGCTGTCAATGCCATCAACTGTTTATAGCATAGCAGGCAAAGGTTGTGTAATCCTAATGATCTCATCAAGTGCATGTCTGGTAGGTCAGCTGATAATTTTTGTTATTCTGTATAAGATAACAGGTAGAGCTCAAATAAAGTATTACTTTACTCATAAGATGGAGTCATAGTTTTACCAACCAATTAACCATCATAATGAATGAGTTCTTGTTTCCCTTCTTAGAATATTAGCTGTACATGTGCTGCCATAGAGTGTGACATATTCTAATCACATGCTAAAGCTACTGAATCAAATTTGTTCAACATTATACAGTTGTACTTGGCACAGTCTTTCTTTAACAGCTATCTTGATATGTCAGACTGTGGGAGTCAAAGATCATTCCAGAAATCACACAAGGTCTTTGCATTCAGATTAAGCTGCTGAAGAAATATGAGGTAGCCTTAGGCAATGATTTTTTCAAGTCTACTTATAAGTTGTTTGAATCATTTTCTGTTTAATGACAAATGTATTATTACGGTTTCCTCCAAACCTTATATTTTTATCCATACTGTATCTACAACAAGTATAAAGACTAAATTATATGATTTGCTACAATGGTTATGTCTGAGTAGAAACCTTTTGGGAATGTGAATCCGACCACAAGACTAGACCATTACAACTTTTCATCCTTTATCTTGTGCAAAGGATGTAAACAATTTAATCGTAAGACCTCAGTTCAATTTCTGCAGCTACAAATAAATGATGTGGTTGAGCATATTAAGGCTCCCACACCTAAAAATCTGTAGAATTTCCAAAAAATGACTATATATACACACTAAAGTCTGGTTGCTTAGCTTGAATACACATAAAAATACCAGTACCTTATTTAGTATTCTTTGATTTAGTGGTTCTCAGATCAGTGGGAGCTTCATGGTATATTACCTTGAAGGTGTGGAAGTTGTAGGAGTAAAGTCAGTCACCCAATGGAAATGAGACCACAACGTTAAATTATATCACACATTCCATTTAATCAATTGAACTTATGTCCAGCTAATGTGGAGTTTGAGCTACCATTTGGACTTTTAGTAGTCTTCAATCGTTATTTGGGCAATGGAAATGTAACTATTTACATGTTCTGTTAATGAGCCTCTTTTAGATTAGCATTCAGGTAAAAAGTCAATGAGGTTTTCTTAAAAAAAAAAAAACTGACTAGACTATGGTCTTCTCATATAATTAAATATTTAGTTTAGTTGTCTCAGTATTTACTAATATTAATCTTTTTAAAAATAAGTGGTGGAACCTCACCTCTGACCTCACGGTTGCCTGGGTAATGGGGTGTTTCCCAATAACATTAGTTTCACTGGGGCAGTGGCTACAGGTTGGTCAGGCTATCACGTATCTTTCCTAAAATCTATCAACTAAAAAAAAAGCTTATCTCGTTTTAGTTATTTCATTTTCTTTTATTCTCTTTCCAAAAGACAACTGGCCCACAAAACCCGTTTGATGACTGCGGCCCTCGAGCGGATGGCAAGAACAGCAAGCTGATACTACAAGATCAATTGACTTCCAAAAATCGCGTTTCAAGCTAACGCTAGCTAGCCGTTTGGTTTTCTTTACGTAATGAAACATTAAATAAATAACATGCAACCTGCTACATGTAGCATCGAGAAGAGCTAATGTTACTTACTCAGTGGTCCTCCAGGTCCAAGTACCTGATCTTTGGCAGGTGGAGTGCCGCTCTGTCGCTCGAAGTTGCCAGGGTTAGAGAAATAATCCCTCAACCGCGGTAGCTCTCTACCGGCTTCCAACAGTTCAGTGTGAAACTCCAGCGCCGTTAGAATGTACTGATCCCGTAATAGCTGAGCAGCGATAACATCCACAGACACCCTTGTGTCAGCGGTGCCTGCCATGGCGGAGGTGGCCGCAGCCGACACCGAGATGCCCTCACCGCTGGGGCTCGTCCGGTTGCTAGACAGCAGGAGCGTCGGAGGTTCGACGTCTGCAGGCGGGGAGAAGGGATTGCCAGGCGGTGGCCCTGGCGCCCCGTCATTCGGGCTTCTCTCTGTGTCAACTGTTTCATTAGGTCGCCTTTCAGCTTCTTCTTCCGAATCACTGAGATTAAACGGGTTGACCGACGCCATTTTTCCACTATAAAGATTTTGTAAAGCAATCTAAGCTAGCTAAGAAAATCAGACCCGCCTCTTCCTGAATGGATAGAGGTGTAGGTGACTGTTTGCTAGGAAAGGAATGCGAAACGATGATTGGCTAAACTAGACGTACGTTATTCTAAAACACGCCTGTTTCGTGGGATAATCGAAAATAATTGGATATGACGAAGGTAATTGGGCAGGGCACGCTCGAGACCTGACAGCTTATGCTAGTTTGTATTATTAAAAATTAATTGTGTTTATAGCAGTGTCCTTTTTATACTGTACTATAATAAAAGAATTCGTGTAGTTAAACACTACATTTTTTTATTTTCAAAACAAAACTCACTAAAAGAGAAATTGTACTCTAACTACACTACCCAGAATTCAGCTGCAATGCACATGCGTCAACATTCAACGTCGAAATCACAACAAGGAAGTGAATGCTGGTGGTGCTTGTATTGCTTACAGTAATCTCATTAGAAAGAGTGGCAGTTGGTTTTGTAAAAATAACCACTTATTAATTAGGCTGATCTAGTTTTGAACACAAAGCCTCAACCCGTCTGTTTTTTGGACCTATTGTTG
The DNA here is from genome assembly GCA_037177335.1 of Kiunga ballochi. Taxonomy (NCBI): domain Eukaryota; kingdom Metazoa; phylum Chordata; class Actinopteri; order Atheriniformes; family Pseudomugilidae; genus Kiunga; species Kiunga ballochi. The sequence goes on from JBAMIG010000019.1 coordinate 13,285,910, forward strand.
CTCATCCATGGAGGTTGATCTGAAGATATTTCTTTTTTTCTATCAAATGAATGCTCGAAATGCGGAATAGTGGTAAATAGCTTGGTCCATCCATTCATTCTTGAATAAGACAGACTTCCCTGTTTAATGCAAGGGTCCTATTGATGCTACATACAGGTAGGACAGTTTTTGTTTTGACTTTCATTAAGTAGTTGATTGTTTTTAAACATTTTTGATGGTATGATGGCACAGATGATCGCAATGAAGTGTCATATAAGTTTTTTGGGACATTAGCTAATGGCATATGGTGTACGGATTAGACCTGCCCTTAAGCAGCCTTTCCATGGCAAAGGCTTGGGTTTAACTCGTGTTATACTAAAGCTGATGATTTGTGTTAAATATAACTTAAATCTGTTTGATGTAACTTTTAAATCAAGATTAAAAAGCCAGACTACATCTGTCATTTGTTAGTCCCATATGTTGTCATTGAATTCTGCTTCAGACAAATACTCACTGTCTTCACAGTTGATCTTGCCGCTCAAAATGAGGATGACCACTTTTTTCCTGATTGGACTGACTGTCCATGTAGTCTTCTTCCTATCCATTTTTGACATCTACTTCACCTCTCCCTTGGTCCATGGGATGACACCCCAGATCACACAGATTTCACCTCCTGCTTCCAGACTGGTGCTGGTGGTGGCAGACGGCCTCCGAGCCGACAGTCTCTTCACTCTGCTCCCAAACGGTTCCTCTAGGACTCCCTACCTGAGGTCAGAAAATAGATTGAAGTTAATGTTCTCTCATGGGAAGTGGCCGTGAGGCTTTTTTTTTTTTTTTTTTAATTCTGTGACTTTGTGCCTTTGGGCTTTACATATGTGATTGTTTCTCTGATGCTTTGTGTACTATTAACACATTAGCAACAAGCATGTGCACATGTTTTTGTGTTTCCTAACATCAGGAGTGTAATAGAAAAGACTGGTACCTGGGGTGTGTCACATACTCGTGTGCCCACTGAGTCCCGGCCTGGTCATGTTGCCCTCATCGCAGGCTTCTATGAGGACGTTAGTGCAGTTGCCAAAGGTGAGTCTGTGACAAGCTAGAGGGGTTTTATTTTTGTCAGCTTCAGAATATCTGTGTAATGTTGTGGCTTTTTGTGCTTGCAGTTGATTGTTTTTATGCTTATTTTCAGGCTGGAAGGAGAATCCTGTGGAATTTGATTCAGTGTTTAATGAGAGCAGATACACCTGGTCCTGGGGAAGCCCTGATATCTTGCCTATGTTTGCTAAAGGTGCATGCTCTCACTACCTGCATAAAGCTCACAAATACAAACCCTAATATAGGTTTTGCAAAAGTAAAATATTGCAGAAGATTTTTATAAAAACACAAATTTTGACTAATCAGAATACATTTGTTAGGATTTATTGTTACTGAAGTTACTTCTTTATTACTTTTCTAATGTTTGAATTGTAAAATAATGATGTTAGTTCATAAAAGAGTGTATTTAATATCATCCTTTGATTCTTTTAGGTGCCAGTGGCGACCATGTGTACACACACACGTACTCGGCTGTGGAGGAGGACTTTGCCTCCACAGATGCCTCCAGGCTGGACAGCTGGGTTTTCACTCAAGTCAAAGTACGGTGGTAGAAATAGTAAAGATAAATATAGCTGTTGCCATTGATCTTTTAATAATAACAGTTAATGAGAAGAACCATTGTATTCTCAAACATGCTCCAACTTTGAAGCCATTTTTCTTCCTTTCAGAAAGCTACAGTCCAGTTTCCATTTTATTAAGAAACAGAGGATTTGCATGAAAGAGCACAACATTGTGTCGGTGCAATTAATGAGGATTTGCACTGTTATTTTAAGAAGACATCTAACACCATTTTCTCTTTTTAAGTCTTTGTTTCAGTCAGCAAAGTCTAACTCCACTTTGAAGGCCAGTCTTCTTGAGGATAAGAATGTCTTCTTTCTACATCTGCTTGGCATTGACACTAATGGACATGCACACCGACCAATGTCACAGTGAGTGTGTTTCTTTGACTTTTATTTGAACTCTTATTCCTCCAGATCAAATTTCACTAATGATTTTTTGACTTTATCTTTTGAGCAGGGAATACCTAGACAATATTCATCTGGTGGACGTGGGAGTAGCTGAGATTGTGTCTGTTATTGAGGATTTCTTTGGTCATGACGGCCGAACAGCCTACGTGTTTACCTCTGATCATGGCATGACAAACTGGGGTAAGACTTCTAATGTGAAATAACTACAAAGTATATTAAATTACCTCTATTTTTTAAAAAGCGTGCATACATTTGTTTACAGGCTCTCATGGAGCAGGTCACCCTTCTGAAACACTCACCCCTTTAGTGGTGTGGGGAGCAGGAGTTAATAATGCCCAGACAGTCACAGAACCTCAACCGTACAAGGATGGATACCTAAAAGGTTCTCTGAATCCATTGTTTTTAAAACAACATTTATACTCCAGTTTTAACACCTCATGTTTAGTTGAGTTCTATATTTTTCTGCTGTTTTTCTCAGATTGGAAATTGGAGCACATTCGTAGAGTCGATGTGAACCAGGTAAAAATCCCCAAAAAGGGATCAATATGATCATCTGTAGTTAATCAGATCTAATTCTTATGCTCACCTTTTTGTTTTTCCAGGCAGATATTGCTCCACTCATGGCTTCTCTCATTGGTTTGCCCATCCCTGTTAACTCAGTTGTAAGTCAGTAGATAAATGATAGAGGAGATAATCGGGTTGTAGTAGTATATAACCATTCACTGCATTACCTGTCAAAACAGACTTTTTAAAAAAGGAAAAAAACTTTTAAGTGATTGCAATAACATTTTAACAGATTTTAAATGTAATAAAATATTTTCTAGTAATCAGAATCCACCCTTTTTTTTTTGTGTCTGCTCAGGGCGTGCTACCTCTCCTTTACCTGAACAACAGCGACCAGTTCAAAGCAGAGAGCATGTACACTAATGCCATCCAAGTACTGGAGCAGTTCAAGGTATTACAGCAAACATTTCTGTTATGCATGAGATGGTGTGTTAATGTGTAACCGTTCCAAATGAGAGAGTCAGAGCTATGTTTAGGTCTGTTAGGGACACTTTTTTTGACTAACTTTATAATGTACATATTAAGTGCAGTAACGTGTATTTCTGTTTTTTTTTAATAGATGAAAATGAAGCAGAAAAAGGAAACTACTTTATCTTTTCTCTTTACACCTTACCAGTAAGTAAAACTGGGTCAGCTAATGAATAGATATCTTTTTGCAAGAGCATTTGTAAGAGAGTCGTCATGTTTTTCATATTCCTGCAATATATTTTTAAATTTTTTTTCTGCTAGATAATCTATTATGGTTGTGTTCATTTAAAGGCATTGGGTCAAATTCTTTCACTCTCTCTGTAATGTTTTGTTTTTGCTTTTTTCTAGGCTCTTGACTGAGTCAAAACAAGCAGAATTCATCCATAAGGCTCGAATTCTGCTTCAACTAGAGAAGTTCAATGAGGCTGTAAGTATAAGAGAAAAGAAGATGCTTAAATCACAAGCTTGATCACAATACAATATTATATTGATTTGATTGATCTCCCACAGTATTATTTCAATTTGACATGATTAGATTTACTTCAGGAGGCAGCGATCAATAAGAGACGATGCCACGGGCTGATTTAACATTTATTTTTCATATTAAACAGCAAAAAATGTATAAAATGATAGAAATATTTTAAATTCTGAGCGCAGACAGACCTTTAAAATATATATATTTATATACATAAAAAATAAAGCTTTAAAATCTGCACATTATGTGAATGGAAACTGACAGGATAAATTAGTTGTTTGTTGATTAATCATTTACTAAATAAGAGTGTTTTTGATACTTTTAAGCATCAAACTGATGTTTTACCAACTCCTCACTGATACAAACTTGTAACAACATGATTCAACATGTGAATAGGTGTAATTTTTTTATTTTATTTTAAAAATAAATGTTCCTTTTACTCCATGCAATATGCACCAAAGCACTCCTAAGCCTGTTTAATGTCCTGTCAGATTGCTCTGTGCCAGTCCCTGATATCCCTGTCTCTGGAAGGACTGGTCTACTACCACACCTATGACCGCTTCTTTCTGGGCTGCAGCGTGGTTCTTGGATTCGTAGGCTGGACCTCATATGTCATCTTAGTCATACTGAGAACTCACGCCAGTCTCAACAGACACCCAAATCTTGCAACACAGGTTGGTTTGCTGATGTTTTATCTTTGCATATTCCAATTATCTTCCACCTAAACCTGTTTATGAAACTTGAAAGTCTGGTTAAGTTGGTATTCCTCTTCTTTGTGTGCAGAATCCCAGTCAGAATTTGGCAAGGTTGTGTTTATTAGTGGCAGTGGTGATCGTTATGTTCCTGCTCATCCAAAGAAGCCCTCTTACTTACTATGTTTACTGCCTGCTGCCTGTCCCTGTGTGGTACTCTGTAATTAAAGAGTGAGTAACAAACTCACAAACTACTTTGTGTGCTTTTTCTCCTCTGTGATTGGAATGGTATACTTAATTTTCTTTCCTTTCTTTTCATAATAGACTTTTTTTTTATTTCTAATCTAGATCAGGAGCTCTGACAGATCTTATTAAGTCAGCCCCCTCCCTGCCTCTGTGGAAATGTTTGGGCTACTTTTTGCTGGTGGCGTTTGGGATCGAGCTGCTGGTAAGTGTTTCTTAGTGGATTATTGCTACTCGTATACAGATAAATGTACAACCCTGTATTAGTGATAAATCCATTTTTGTCTGATCATACAATTTTATTTTCAATGTATGTAGTTTATATATATA
>JBAMIG010000019.1:13309069-13322245 GCA_037177335.1 Kiunga ballochi
TGCCACCCATTACTATTTTGGCACAAGCGGAAACACTATCCCGACAGGTAACAGGAATCTACTAAAGACAGAAAGTTTGCATGTTAGCTTCACCAGTCAGCTGCAGTATTTGTTCATATTTTACAACAGATCACCACTCCAGTAGGCCTGGCAGACATACCTGAGTTAAAATCGGCCTCTGTGGGAGACATTTGTGACTCCATGAGGCAGCAGTTGTTGGTGTTGGTGGAATGGGCCAAATATATTCCTGCTTTCGGAGAGCTGCCACTGGATGACCAGGTAATGAGATATGACATACAGCAGGGTAATATGGATGTTTTAAATCAATTTCTTTTTGTTTTAGTTTAAAAATGTTCTTTTTTGTAAAAGAAAATACAAAGGTGTTTTTTTGTTTTTACTATAAATACATGCATTAAAGCACAAATATGAAACTTTTCTCTTGTATGTCATAGCAAAAAGTCTTTTCTTTCTTTGTTTAACTGTTGTGTGTTCCCCTCAGGTGAGCTTGCTCCGGGCTCATGCAGGTGAACACCTCTTGCTTGGGGTTGCCAAAAGGTCAATACCCTTCAAGGACTTCCTTCTTTTAGGTAGAAACTGACCGCTAAAGTGGCATCTTATTTCTGTGTGGTGTAATAATGTGTGTCAGCACTGTTGTGTGAGCACTAAAAAATGATTAACTAAGGCTTCATGTGTCTCTGTGACTTCAAAGGTGTTTTTTTAAATGACATTATTCATTGCTGGGACATTTACCAACATCATACTGTAAACAAAAAGTTCTCAATGACGAACACTTAAGCATATTTTTTGCATTGCTGTATGTCTTAAGAACTTTTGCAGTTTTTTGTCATGATCCTGACAAAAATCTTTAAATAGGCACACCCACATACCGTTCTACTCCAGCCAACTTGTCTCCACATCACCACAAATTTCACTCATTCTGCCCACAGGTAATGGCTGTGCGATTCACAGGAACAGCCCTGAACCTGAGATTTTCAGGGTAGCCAATAGAGTCCTTGATGAGCTGGTCCAGCCCTTTCAAGACATTCAAATAGATGACAACGAGTATGCAGCTCTTAAGGCAATTGTCTTCTTTGACCCAGGTAATCTGTAAAAAAATGAAAGTACATTAACCACACAGCCATTCAGGCCCTTTGTGGAGTTTTTTCTTCTTTCTTTAATAAGGCAGTTATTGTAACCACTTTATCTTTTTACTGGAGATGAGTGTACATCGCACATAGATTCCTCTAAGAAGATGATCATTAAAGGATCAGTCTTACATGGTTTAATTTAAACAATTGGCAGTGGCAGAGTGAGGTTAGCACATATATTGCAGAGGCACCAGTTCTCAGAAGACATTTCTTCATCAAAAGTGTAAAGGAAAACACATTGCATTATATATTATATGACTCACTGCATTATATAAAGAAGGTCAATCTGATTGACCAAATACATACTCTGCATGACTTTCTAGGATTATTAGATCAGCCATGAGGAGCCACTACCAAATACTGATTGGTTGTTTGGCTGTTAGGTTTTTTAATGATCTGGTTATGTCTGAGAATGTAAAATATTTGGCTGCTAAACCTAAACTTAAAAATAAGATCTGTAAATTGAGATCTCAACTAGAAGTATTTGATAGGCTGACAGTTTTGCTAATCCAGTGAAGCACCGAACATTGAAGATGTTGCTGCTGAGATGCATCAGGTTGGATGAGTGTGTGCTTAACCTGCTTATGTAACCTACAATGTATATACAATCAGACAAACTTCACATAATCTCCTCGTTTTAACTCCATATCCCATTTTAGACAAACTCATTCCATCAATTCCACCCTTAATCTGATACCTGGTTTGCAGTACTGATGATCTGTTGTTATCATGTCCTCCCATCTCTCACTATATATATTCCACCCCACTTTGCTTTCTCATATTCAGATGCAAAGTCTTTGCGGGACCCGTCTAAGATTAAGGCCATGCGTCTGCAGGTGAGTTTTTTCCTCTGGTTTACAAATGCACATAATTTATCTGCAAAATCAATAAGCACAAATTCCCGGTTTGCTTCCAGCGATGGATGCTCAGCCTTGTCTATGTCTGTGTTTTCAGGTTCAGATGAGTCTGGAAGATTACATAAATGACCGTCAGTACGACTCCAGGGGTCGCTTTGGCGAGCTCTTACTCCTGCTGCCCACACTGCAGAGCATCACCTGGCAGATGATCGAACAGCTCCAGTTCATTAAGCTCTGTGGCCTGGCCAAGATAGACAACCTGCTGCATGAGATGCTTCTGGGAGGTGAGACTGCCTGTGTTTGTGCTTTTATTGCCTTATACAAATAAGGTGACCGTCAACAACACCGTTACTCAGAAGAAAGTGTACTTACAGTACAGTAAGAAAAAAAGCATGCTTAGTAAAGTTTTCTGGGATACATACAAAAGCTAAAAAGTTAAAAAATTGTGTGGAAACTTTGCATTATCTACTTATATATTAGGCAACTCTGAAATAGACAATACAGCCTACATGATGTGCTGCAAGGGATATTTGCATGCATATCAAACTGTTTATAAATAATATAGTCTGAAGTTGAAGCTTGAGTGCATCAAATATATTCTCTGGTGGGCCATGACAAACAATTCAAACATAAGACAAGGTGTGTAAAGAAGTAAAAATTCATCCCAAACATGTCCCGCAGTTTTTACCGTGCAGACTAAATAATAAAAAAAAATCCTCCTGGAAGTGACAACTTGTCTTAGATGCCAGTGTGCAGAAAGAGCAGCATTTCTTTTAACCATGTTGTCACACAAAACAGCAGCAACAACAAAACCGCCGCTATGCTGCTTTGGTTGAAGCAATATTATATTTACTTATGCAAACGCTAGCTGATACTGATGCCATTTATACACTAAAGCTTGAGACTAAAAACAAGTAGTTCACCAAACCAAGCAATTAAAAGAAAAGAAACATGGATGTCCCAAATGGTTCTTATGAGTGATTAGAGTGAGCAGCCTGATACAGTGCACTAACACTTAGTTTAGCATGTTGCAGTCAGAACTGCATACATTTCAGGATGAAGTATGTAAAATATCTTCCATTCTGCTGGTTACAACTCTTTGTCTGTATGTGTTATATACTCAGGACTAACAATGGAGCCCGCACACCTGCACCACCCAGCGCACACCCAGCTGGCTCAGGACCCTGTAACTGGACACACACTGGTCATTAGCACCATGCCTGTTGTTCACACTTCACAAATTGGTAAGATTCCTGACTATAAACAATAAACAGTTGAAATGATGACTCAAGTTGCACAAGTCACTCAGTCCTGCATTTATTTCACTAAAATAAAAATGTATAGGTTACATGTAACACAATATTTACATATTAGCATATACTAACATTTTCCTGTCATTGCTTTTCTTCCAGCAGCATCACCAGACACTCCCATCCCTTCTCCCCCACAGGGTCCTGCCTCAGATATGTACAAACACTTTCCCCAGCCTATCTGTCCTCCAGCCAGTCCATCACAGTCCACCCAGACAGACCCCTAATGTTTTTTCCCTGCACTATGTCTGACATGTGATCTGTTTTCCTGTACATTATTACAGGATGAAATTTATGAAAGCATGCTCTTTTTAGTATGTGTGGTTAGTAACAGTAGCCCTAGCAATAATCATAGCTATGTAGCATTTTTGGAGCGCCATAAGCCTGTTTCTTAGAAAGCATTGAGAGCAGTTTGCTGCTGAGAGTTTCAGGTGTGTCGCTTAGATCGGGAACTAGTTTAACTCAAACCTCATCGGTCCTGTAGTCATCACACAGCAACAGGAAGGACTTATGCTAAATTTTAGTGAATATCCCAAAGTGACAGCAGGAGTAATGTGTTCTTTTGAGCTGCATCATGTGTGCAGATCTGCAAAATACAGTTTTTACTAAAATAATAAAAACACACCACATAAACTATCACAGCACGTTTTCATTTTCACCACACTGAGTTATTCTAATAATTATTTGCTCTGTCTTTCTTCTGGTCTATACGCCAAGAAAAAATAAAGCATGCTGGTGCATATAGTTTTGGAGTTTACTTGGATGATGTGGGAAATGATCTGATCTGATGCTGAACTGTTACCTGCAACAGTCTCTGAATCTAACCAGCTAGCTCTGACCCTGCTGGTCCAGCTTGACCTAACCCATACATACATTTGGGTTAAAAGCTCTGTGTTTGCTAGTGAAGATGAAGCTTGCAGAAGATGAACAAATGGCAAAACTTCTACAACGTCAAAAGGCAAAGCATCCATGTTAGTTTCAGTGGATTTCTGATCTAACTGCACAGCACAGGATCATGCACACACCTCTGCATGCTGTCTGCGCCCCACAACGGATTCCAAACTGATGTGTGATGCCAAAATATTTCACTGTCAATTGAACTTGCACAGTTTTTATATGATAGTTTTTTATAAATTAAAAAAAGCCCTCTCTTTGAGAGAGTATATTTTTATGCTGCATGTACAAACATGCAGTCTTGGATTTTTTGAGGATCTTACAGGAAAGCAAAGTCATCTTAATCACAGAATTTCATGGCCATGTTGGACTGTTTTGTAAACATGTGTTTCATTTTATCGTGGCTCACTGTAACATACATGTTTTATTTGTTTCAACACAAAAGTGTTTCAAATTTCAGATTGTTTGGACTGCAGATTGTCTGCTTTAATGTCTTTTTTTTTTAATTGGCCACCCTGATTATGGTTTTATGTGTGGTGTGATGTTAATTAAATCCCAAATTCTGAAAAAGCGTAAATGTTCAAACTGTTATGTAATCCAAAGTTTCATGGAGGTGAAAATTAAAATAATATTTTAAAAGCTGGCTTCAAAATGTGACAGCTATTCAGTAGAAAGTTATGCTTGCAACTGAATGCACCGTTTTGCATTGATTTTGTTTATAAAAATCTGTAAAAACCTGCCAACAGTTTTAACAAATCAATTATTTCCAATTTAATTTTGTTTCTTGTCAATGCTTATTTTTTTTACTCTTAAAATTAAGCAAATATTGCTTTTTTATTTGTTAAGAAAGAAAAAAATAATTTAATTCCCCACAAACCACAACATATTTGTAGTTTTAATGCATTTTTAGCAGCTTAAATAAAGTTACATGTAGTTTTATGTAAAGTGCTGAAAAAAATGGGACAAATTGTAATATTTAAATTGTATGATGCAAATGCATAGCTGGAAATATTCTGGTCATTAACTTGCTTTACGTAGTATTTGTTTATTTGTTCATTTGTTGCATGGTAATCATAATCATTAATTTGTTGGTAAATAATCAAATACTAGAAAACTATGGGATGTGCTATATAAAGAGTAATATTATCTTATATTAAAAATGTGTATGCATTTTGTAATCCTTTTTGTTGTTGTTAAAACAAGCTAAAATTAAAAAAGTTTCAGTGGAAAAATGAGGAAATTCCTTTGCTTTCTTTGTTTTTTGCCTCCATATTTTTGATCTTGTAATGAAAAACAATCAAGTCCAAAAGATGATGGTAAATTGACAGAAATGAATTTTCAAATTGTTCATGCAGTAATATGGGTGGTTCATCCATTTCTCCCTGCATGGAAGTCATTACATTTCATATAGTTCCTCTAAATCTAGATACAAACTTTTTATCCAAAGCTTTATTGGCACACTGTTGAGACCAGACTGCCTGATGATGTCAATCTAAATCAAACCAGTTCTCCTCATCACCCCTCTGAGAAAACACACTTTGTGACAAACACCAAAAACCAAAACACAATGCAAAATGGTCATTTAGACTGAAACCGAGTGGTCGACTGTACTTTTAAATCTGTCATTTTCTCTTCATCTACCCCCACACAATCATTTTCTTTGCACTAGTGTGTGTGCAGTCGATTAGATGGGGGGGATAAAGCGAGAGCTCTTATTCTCTGTATATTGTTGTGTGACTCAGAGAAAACTCTCAGGTTATTTATGGCAGAGGAGATGATGTTGTCTAGAATCAACATTGTGAAATCCTTCTATCAACTCCATAATGGACAAGCTACCTGGCTTAGGTCAAAACAACACCACCTAAATGTGTGTAGGTGCATATACAGTATGTGTGTATGTTCCTAGCAGCAATTTATTTATAATCTGAGCAGGTGCATGTGTGTACACTCCAATATGTGTTTTTGGCGATGCGTGCATGTGCGTGTGAGTATCCAGGGAGCTTTAATCAAAGGCCTATAGCGAGGAGATGTGGGGGCCCTGTCCCTCTATTTTTCCGCAGATAAAACTGAGTGTTAGCATGCCAGTCACATATCTCATCTGAGACGCATCGCTCTCCTCTATACACCTCACCACGGCCCACACTGACAGCCTGCTATTACACACCAGTATGATGCTTGCTCCACCTGAGGAGGATGACAAAGGGGAGAGATGGGAGGGGGTTTGGGAAACAAAGGATGGACGAGAATATGAAATGTCTCTTTTTTTGGGGTTTAGTTTCACATCAGTTTGACTAAATGAGGATGTAACCGACCAAAACGTCCCCAGTCTCAGCTGTGGCTAAACTATGGTCACGTATAGATACTTTTTCCTCCCCCGTGGTTAATGTACGTCTTAGCCCTAATATCTCCAAAATAATTCACAGTCAACTAAACTTGCTAAATGACAATATATATTTAGGATGACCAACTTCCAAAAATGAGATTAAATGTTATAAAAATAATGGTAAATTTTATTTAGCATGCATTTTAATGATCACAATCATGAATTTAAATGTTATTTTAGTTTAATCTGGACAGTGGTTATTTTTTTTATTCTTTCAAATTTTATTGGTATAAAAAGGAAGAATCCACCTAGCATCCAGCTTCTTTCTCTTATGACACCAGATGGCAGTATAAGTCTACAGTTTCTTCGTATTAGGCTTTAAAATGGCTGTTATTTACAAGAGGTGCCATTCTTTTGCTACCCTAAGATATAATAAATAAAAACTAAACAAAAAAAACTATCTTACGAACGATATCTGAATTATTTTAAATAATCTTGTAAATTCATGAAGAGTATATAATTTATTACCAATATACATTTTGAAAGCAAGACATGGTTGATGTTATTAACAACATTTGTTTTATTTGGTTGTTTTTCCTTCATCTTTCTAAACTCAAAACAAATATCTTAATGTAAAATATACATGAAAGGTGATTTTGTTATTTAGTCTGTTTCAAGAGGTTTATGCAGATTCTAAATGTTTGACAGAAGCACTGCAAAGTCACACTTGGTTCTGCAGCATGCTGGGGAACATTGGCATAGTCTGAAATGAATGGCATATGACAGCAACCCCAGATTATAGCTAGAGATTGCAAACTATCATTCCTCACCAGTGCATTTACCCATAATTCCCCTCTGTCCGTAACATATCCAATGATTCCTGCAGCAGAAGACAAGGTGAGGTGGTATGAATCTCTGCTTGTAACTCTGGAATGAATTTAAAACCTCTCCTGAGTGATTTTCTGTGTCTGTCCTGCGACTGTGTGTGTGTTTGTATGTGTGTGTGTTGAATGCTTGTGCGGTTTTCTGATTATACCACAGGATGGGTGAAAGGAAAGAAAATACAGCGACAGCTTCATTTCCAAAGCTGAGTTCACATAAATGAGGGATTAAAGTAAGCAGGAGGGTGTGGGTTCACCTCGGTCTTCAATGACAGCTTTCCCTCCTTTAAATCACTCTTTTTCTCCCTCTGTCTACCTCTCCCCGTCTCACACTTCTTTAAGTCTCTATATCAATTTGTTGTCTTCCACTTGAACTGTCTCTTTCCCTTTTTAGAATATCTATTTTGTCTTGTTACTGCTCATTCTGCCAGCAGCCATAACCCACACAGGTAAAAAAAAAATGCTTACTGAACTGTTGGCTACATACACAGTGATTTACATAGGTGCGGGGAGATGGGGTGCGCTCTACATCATGTTGATGGGGAACAGGTTGGAGCAATGAAATTAGGGGTTAGAGCCATTCAGGGGTGTGTGTTGTGTGTGTTGTGTGTGTGTATGCTGGGGTACATTAGAGAAATGAAAAGGGGTGGACCACTGATGGGTTCTGAGATGCAGACTTGTTAGAATAAAGGAATATATAAAGGACAGGAGACAGAGGAGATGACAAGGTGGATGATAAGATGAGTAGAGCAGTAATGAAAATGGTCCTGTGTACCCCGAGATTACACAGGGAATGAGATTGGAGAGAAAGAGGGAAAGGCAGAAGGAGGAGGAGAGAGGAAGTGGGGGCGAACGGTAGAGGGAGGAATGAACGGGGTTGCACGGATTCTTAGGGGGAGTGAAAAAGATGGAGAAATATGGAGACTCGTATAAGATGAACAATAGTGAAAGTCAACCGGAACAGACATGGCGTGTTGGCGCGAAAAGAAAGAGATGGGAGAGAGGAGAGAGGAGGAGAAGAGGTATTACAACTCAGGACGATGCAGCCTCACTCTGAATGATAAGTGTCTGGCACACTCCGGGTTATGGGAAGTTCACACAAACAAATGACTCCCATTTGCCAGAGGCGAGGGACACAATTGAGAAAGAAGGGACAAGAGAGGAAAGGGGAGATGAAGAGAGAAGGGAGAAGGAGGTAGAGAACTGCTCTAGCTAGGATTTCTGATAAGTCCATCTGCATTGAGGAAAGTCTTACTTCTTTTTGCTCAGCCAACATTGTCTAAGGTTTGTTGCAGACACTAAAGCACCTTCAATCCAAAGAACATTAGGAATCCTGTAGCGAAGCACAGTCAAAGTCTGAGTTAGGAACCTTAAATTATAGGAAGCCTATAGACTATGGTCAATAATACTAAATGCATTGCAAATTGTAGCATGTAGGTGGGCTATGTTTTGCAGGATGAGAGGTGATATCAAACAGTAATAAGGGTGTGTGTATAGTGCCCTTATTTATACACTAAGCGGCATGGAATCAAAGCCAAGCATAGCTGGATGCCTCTCTTTGAAAATGACTTCACCGCGGTGGTTTTTAACCAAAAGTCTTCACATCTTCATCTTAACCAGGCGGGGAGACGTGTTTGCTTCTTAGTCCCACTGTTTAGGTTAAAGGTGGTAAAACATAATCAGATATTCAAGGGTTAGGATTTAATGGAACCCTACAAAACGAGCAAGTGATTTGCTAAAAGACAGTTAAGAGGTCTAGTTCATGCAGTCTTATTCTAAATTAGCTCAGAAAGACACTTTCCTCAAATGGTTTGCAGGAATATCTTTTCTAAACAAGTGCTTCTTGTCATCATTTGCAAGTGCATCACACTTGCAAATTAGCATGAAAAAAAAGTCGGATGCCATTGTAAAAATCATGAGCAATCACTGCATTTTCAATTTCATTAGCTAGTTTCATTGATCTTTACCAGTATTTCATCAGTAATTTCCACACTGAGATACACATATAGACAACTCAGGTCAATGATTGCAAGTGTGGCTGTTATTTTTAGATATTAAAGGAGATATATGATGCTTTTAAATTCTTCCTTTAAACATGTTTATTGTCTGTATAAAGTAGGAGTGCAATACTTTTGGTCTGAATTCCTGCTTATTCTCGCTCCACAGACACCTAATAACCCTTTTCTGAGGTGCGTCTTCAGAGCGACTTGTTTTCGTGCGCTCTCTTTAAATGTGAAAGAGGCATGTTAAGCCCCGCCTCTTTCCAGGTCAGAAGAAGTTCAACTCATCCCTAATTCGCCATGTTTTTAGATTGGTAGCTACGATAAACTAATCTCCCGACATAGATTTTATTGGTAGTTTACTATAGATGTCAACGTATCAGATTTGAGAATTTGATTCCTTGAAAGTCCACAACTTTATTTGGCAGATCCAAAGCAATAATAGTAATAGAAAATTAAACAGACTGAAAAATGTGACCACAAAGAATATGAAGATCAGCATCAGGAGGAAATAAATTGACATTTTCTGCAGTCTTAAACACTTAAAAGTGCAAAATAACATGTATTCAAGGGCTAAAAAGTAGATTTTGCATGGTATGTCCCCATTTAACTAAATTGATTACATAGCAAAAATTCAGCATTGCCAGACATATAGCCGAGCTTATCAAATCAATAAGCAGAACATGTTTTTTGTGTGTAACATTACATTGGACCAGAGTCTGATAGATGAGCATTGCTGCCTGATGACTGGCATAGCAATACACACATACACATAAATGTGAAAATTTAAATACAAAGTGTCAGTATGTTATCCAACACCCTATCATCAAATCTGGTTTTAGTCTCTGAGAATCAAGTAGGATGGGCTTTTGACCATTTTCATGCACAGCAGTTAGAGAAAAAAATCCATCATAGAAGTGGCAGAGGTGACAATTTATCCAGTGCCACTTGCATCAATTTTCCATAATGTGACACTTCTGCCATAATACAAGTTGTTTCTTGTCATTAGCCATTACTTTTCAGTTGGCCAATCTTTTTTATGTTTATTGCTCTCTACATGAATTAACTAATAAAAAAAATGTTTAAACAGGTTTAAGAAAATCCTCTAGAAATCTTCACAGACATTTAAAAAACAGTGGGACTTTGCTCACTGAATTACATGTTAATAAGGCAGTGTGTGTTCTTAGGACAGAAATAACACCTGACATGCATAAAAAGTGCATAACTTCAGCAGTATCAGCTGCTGGTCAGTACTAATGCAATGAGGGAAATAAATATGAATCTGATCATTTCCAAGTAAATTAGGGTTAATCAAGAAAAGAAAAGAAATTCTAAATGCACCTGAGGAAGTTTAGTAAAATTAGATGATAGCCACTTTTATCTCCAGTTCACAAGATTGTGGGGTCTTCATTTTTAAATTTTATCATCAGAAACAAACCAAGTGTAAATAATTTGTCTTTCATGGGAGAGGCGAGGCGTTTCATTTTCCAAAACAGCTCCGGATCTAATTATTTTACCTCGAAATTAGAACTGAGCTTACTTAAAAAGGTACAAAGGAATTCACTGTAAGCGTGTAATTAATTTTATATTACTATTTACATCTACGTCAGTTAATTATGGTCTCTATAGACGTGTGCTCCACATACTGACACACACAAGCCGTCACAATGTATAGAAAGACGGCAGTGGTAAAAGGTGGAAAAGTGAGAATTTTACACACATGACTTCCTGTTCTAATCAAGAGCTTTTTCAGCTTCTATCTGAAAGATACACATGGCTGACTCCTTCAGTGGGATACCTACACAGTATGGATGTGTGATGAGACAGTAAGTGTATGTGTGTATGCGCGCTTGCAGATGCTCACCAAGCCTGCAGTGGAGTGGTAAAAGATATTAGGCTGCAATTGCAAAAAGATTGCAAAAAGTGACATCCTTAATATAGAAAGATTACTGTGTGCAACATCACTTTGATTTGAACTGAATTCATTTCCCCCCCACCGACGGGCTTCTGGACACCTCAGAGCTCTGCAGAATGGATGAAAAAGCCTTTGTGTTAGCGTGTACAAATGCAAGAATTAGTTAACATGAATGTGTACTCAGGTTGTTTGAAAGCAGGAGAGTGAAACACAAATGTCATTTCTGGCAATTACTTTTGGCAGAGGCACTTGCTACACCTGCTTTTCTCCAGAGAATTGATTGATGCTTTGGCTTTA
The DNA here is from genome assembly GCA_037177335.1 of Kiunga ballochi. Taxonomy (NCBI): domain Eukaryota; kingdom Metazoa; phylum Chordata; class Actinopteri; order Atheriniformes; family Pseudomugilidae; genus Kiunga; species Kiunga ballochi. Next base: position 13,320,695 of record JBAMIG010000019.1, read on the forward strand.
AGCATGTTTTGGACGTAAAAACTCTGGAAAAAAACAAACTGTTGAGCCATTCTTGATTGTCAATTTCTTGGTCAAACGGCTGAGATGTAATGGAAACTGCGCTGAGGCTGTCAGTCGTTACTGCTCAACAAACAAAACGGCTGAAAATTAAGTTTGTGAACCTCTCAGAATTTTATGGACTTCTCCGTTGATTAATCTTAAAACATGATCTCATCTTCTGCAGAATAATACCAACATGCAAGAGTCAGTTTAAACAAATACATCAACAGTTGAACATGTCATTGTAGTTATTGAACAACCACAGACAGAGATAGTGTGGGGAGCTCCAGTACTTTAGTACAGATTGTAGAGTGGAAATGTGGGGGACCTAGGGGGGAGTGGTATTCTAGTGGATACAGTGGTAGGCTTGGGTTTGAGTCTCCTGGGTGCCTAAAGGTGATTCACTATGGTCTCGTGAGCAAAGCTCTTAACCTCTAAACCTGCTCTGGGGGCACCAAAATGGGCTAGTCCACTCTCTGTAATACATTTAAAAACGAGTAAGAGTTCACCACACCTTGACATTGACCAAATCTACTACCAAATAAGTATAGAAACATTTCTCAGACCTGAGAGTTCATCAGACTTTTTTTAAATCAAGACTGCTCCTTGTCTTTCTGGCAGTTAGTGAACTGCACACATCACAAATAGCAATTCTGAGAAAACAACAAACCCAGGAACAATAGGAAACGTGCAGAAATGTCGAACTTGCTGAATTTTTGTTTCAAGTGTTCTTTGGTTTTTGCTTTGGGGTGTGTTTTATTCAAACTAAGTTCTCCATGTTTGTCCTCCACCCCCTCTCCAAAAAAAAAGTTGTTAGTAATTGCCACACCTGTTCTGTATTTCGTTGCTCCCCCTGAATAAGTACTCCTCTTTTTCCTTTTTTCAGTTCCTGATCCTCATCCGTATTGTCCTTGTTTATCATTCTCAATTTTACCTTACCTTTTTAGCTCGGTATGACTTCTGTTAATTGTGTGAATACGTGCTTGATAATGAGAATGATGCAAAAGTAGCTAAAAATCCGGAGGAAATAAATGGTTTCACATCAACGTGCTAACTGTAAAAAATAATTGTAAAGGTAGAGTGAGATGAGGACAAATTATTAGGCATGAAGGGGAAACATATGATGTGAATCCAACTGAGAACGGAGGAAACTAGAGACTTTATGCTGACAAAGCTGATAAGAAGCAAGTGTGGTTGTAATCACTGGCACCAGGGGTGTTGGAAAGCTGCTCGTTTCATTTTCACACACATGATATAAAACAAGATTAAGAACGTGAAGTAAAAGTAAATGAAGCTTGGCGCTTGTACGTTGGGGTTCACCCCGGTGGACGAAAGGGTAGCCTTCCTCCGCCTTCGGGTGGGGGGACGCGTCCTGACTGTTTGTGCCTATGCGCCGAACAGCAGTACAGAGTACCCACCCTTTTTAGAGTCCTTAGGGGAGTGCTAGAGAGCGCTCCCACAGGGGACTCCCTCGTCCTCCTGGGTGACTTCAATGCTCACGTGGGTGGTGAC
>JBAMIG010000019.1:13325416-13344737 GCA_037177335.1 Kiunga ballochi
AGAGTCCCCTGTCAGGAAGAGCTTCAACTCCCACCTCCGGGAGAGCTTCAACCATGTCCCGAGTGAGGCGGGGAACACTGTTTACAGTTTGATGATTCTAGTTTCCTTCAGTACAAACATGCACGGTGGTGCAGTGGTTAGCACTATGGCCTCACAGCAAGAAGGTTGCTGGTTCAAGCCCAGGCTGGGGAGATTTGTTCTATAGCCTTTCTGTGTGGAATTTGCATCTTCTCCCCATGTATGCGTGGGTCTCTCCGGGTACTCCGGCATCCTCCCACCAACAAGACATGTATGTTAAGAAAATAACTATGGTTAAAAATGATGCTTTGTAAGTCGCTTTAGATGAAAGCATCTGCTAAATGACTGTATAATACAGTACAATGATCCAATAATATTAATAATATTTACATAGAATATAGTAATATTTGATATATATATATATATATATATATGTATGTATAGGTTAATTTAATTTTTTATTTATTTAAAAATAATAAAATGGTTAAATTAAGAGTTCAGATAACAAAAAAAAAAAGACTTTCTGCACATTTTATGTTGAGTCTGGCTTTATACAGTTAATCCCTGTGTGGTTGTGAAATCACTAGATAAAAACACAACTTCTGATTACATTTAGTTTTGTATTTCATGACTGATTCCCTGTAGTTTTTACAACAACTGAAGCCATGATGGAGCTGTATTTTAGTCAGGCAGCCATTGTTCTGGCATTGTTGCACAAAGTAAAGCAGATTTACTTTGATACCTTAAAATAAACCCTGTTATTAGACTCGTGTGGTACACATGCGATACATCAGTACAGTAAACTCCATAGGCCAAATCATTTGATTAATTAGAACACTTCCTAGAAGGTTTACATCTCATTTCCACCTCATTAAAATAACAATCCCGATCACAACAGCCTTCAACACAGCTGGTGTCAAGTGCAGTATCAAATCTGGGACAGTGCCAGGGGAAAATATGTCAAAAAAAGTCCCCCTGCCTCAGGTCAAAATATTCTCAAATCCCTGAGGTGGACTTTTAGAATCAATCAGAAATAGTTTTTTTATAGTGGAGTCTGGAATCTGAGCAGGACAAATGCACCAGGGAGGTCCTTTATTTAGCTAATTCTCTTCTATTTGAGATGTACATATTTCTACTGTGCTTTGATAAGGCCTTTGGGACATGCATGTTTTAATTAGACCTGAGCAGCCTGGTTGAACAGTTCATAGGAAACTTTGAACATTTTTGCTGAAAGCATTTCTCTCTTTGTGACAGGCAATGTGTAATTAGTGGCATATGTGCATTTGCATATACGCACCCTGTGACATGTTGCATCCTATTTGAATAAGTAGACATGCCTCGATGTGATATCCCCGAAGTGAATACATGAATATGAGCCGCTAATTATACCAATCTTGCAAATGATCTATTTAAATATTAATATCCTTTCACTTTGCATTGTTTGCTCCTAGCTTTTTTGGTCCGTGAGTTGTGAGTTCTTGTTTGTGTCACCTCCACCTGGGCTGCAGTGGGTATTGTCCTCTGTTTGTAAATCTCTGCATTCTGTTTCATGTGTCAGTGCACATTCTGTCTGAGAGCAGGTACGTGGTCTCCAGTGGAGAATGACAATGTGTGATTTTGATTTACACACAGACAATGAGAGCTAATCAGTGAGGGCATGGTATATGACGAGAAGGGGAACAGTAGAAGGCAGTTTGCGAGGAAGTTTGCAGCCTCCACCTGACAAACAAGCTGCACAAATTACGCCACTGCCACATGATATTGTTTTTCCTTTTTCCTCATTATTTTATGGTCCCTGGAAACACATTCATATTTTACATTTCAGCATTCCTTCATAAAATGCTCAGCTTCTCTTTTTATTGATAATTATAATCAGGATTGTCTGACTGGTTCGTAGGACAATGTTAATGATGTTTTACTTGATTGTTTTTGGATAAATTCCCAATACCTGATGAGTGAATTAGTCTAAGTGGATACCATTAATGAAAACAGAATTACATTTGCTGCTGCTTGGGTAAAAAAAAAAAAAACATTACCTGGGTGTTAAGCCTTGTTGTTCTTTGTATAAGAAATGAGAAGTTGATTGTTTGACATATACTGGGACAGCAAAATGACTTTTTTCTTAAAGCAACACTACTTTACCTCACTCCAACCTTAAAATTCTGGCATATGAGCATATTGACTTTTAATGTGCACTTTCCTGGACTTGGCATCATCCTGCAGCACCTTGTGGCTGAGAAACCCTGCTGCTTTGTGTTTTAATCCAGATCATCACGCAACAGCTGCATTACGGGACACCCAGTTGCTGTAACAGACCAGTAACTGGGCATCAACACACTTGCTATCTTTAATGTGCACCATTTAGCAAACAAACTAAAAACGACATGAAAAAACAAGTTGGAGAGCAAATTAGAAAAGGGGCTGCTGGCTTCCACTTGCTAAAGAATTCAGAGTTCAGTTGTGATGTTTTAAAACTTACAAGATGGAAACGTTACAGTATATTCAGATGCAAAATGCTATCCGAAAATTTCAGTCAACTTTCCTCAAGAAAAACATGAGCACTTTCTAGCGCACGGTGACAACAAAAGTGCAACCATATACAAGCAGGCCTTACAAATGAAAACTAAATTACACTTCCTGCTCGTGCTGGGTAGATAAGGTGTTGACTAGATCTTCTCAGGATGAGATGAGAGCTAAATGTAATAAATTTGGTGCCAATCAACTGAATTGTCGTTTGAGAACAGGTGACCTCCTGTTGTAAAAGGTCATGGCAGTGGTGTTGACAGAATATTAACATATAGATGTATTTAGGATGAGACTGTGATCCAATATGTGCCTTTTGGTGCAGCTTTCTTGATGTACAAGTTAATTAGAATGACTTCCTGTTTTAAGGTTAATCATATCAACCTGGCCACAGTGACCAGATTAAACTCTTTAAGCTTTAATCACATGCAGTTTCAGATTATATTAGGGTAGTATGATCAAATCTGTAGGAAATTAAACCAAAATGACCACTTTTCTGTTGGTTTTGGGATATGGCTATATGAAGTTTATAATAAAACATTTGGAAAAGCTATTATTTATAAACTCATCTTATTGATCCAATTCAGGAGTCACAGGAGCCCCAGCTCGAATGCAGGGTAAACCCTGGACAGGTTGTCCGTCCACTGCAGGAAAAATGCATTTATTTTTTTTTTGGCATTTCTTAGAGGACTTTTAGCAAAATAATGCATTGTATTTTCAAGAATGATAAATCCCCCAAAACTGTGAATCATTTGCTGATCAAAACAAACAGTTTTGATGCAACAAGTCTTTGCTCAAACCTGAAACTGAACTGGTAAATCAGATAAACAATCTGAAACTATTTTTTTTCTAAATGTCATGTATCAAACTGGCAGAAAACATCTGTTGTTTAATGTCCTTCAGTACTGCATAAAAACCTTCTCCGCATGTGTCACATTTACAGTTTTCATATGTGCAAACAGCAAACGGTGCAAATGTAAAATATGCTAACCAGTTTATAGAGAAACACTGCAGGTTAGAGGTTGATTTATTTATCTATATCTCTTTTTTCTTTCCATTTTTATACAGACTGGTGATATGTAATTGCACTCATCTTTGAATCTCTGATGTTTGCTGCTAAGTGTGGTGGACAATGAAAAGCCTCTGGACAAAGCGAGGCCAGGCTGATGAACACTACTCAGGCCTAATTGCATGCTAGTTTTGATGTAAGGCAATCACAAGGTCATCTGTTTGAAGTGGATAGGTTTGTTTGATCCATCTTGGTGTGAGTCTGTGTATGTGGGTGTCTGAATGCCTTATCAGCTACCTGAAATGATTATGTCTGGCATAAGAAGGGAGGGAAAATATGTTTTTTTTTTTATGTGAATGTGTAAACAGGCCCAAGTTTGAACATCTATATACATGTACTGAAGTTTAATAAAGGTCTGATCCTGCGCTGTGAGCCTGCAACAGTCAATCAGTCAACAGCACAAACTACAGGACACTACTGCTTTCAAACTCATTAAAATGAGCAAGGCGTAACTGAGAAATATACCCATTGCAAATTAAGTTGTGTGTCCTAATTGTTTTCATGTTTGTGGGCCTTTCGACAACTTCAGAAGGCATTTGTTGTTGCTTGATGTATGCTTGCTTCGCCTGAGGCAGTGTTTTTTTATGACCATTATTATTCAAATGAGCTAGAAATGTGTTTTGAAAGTCCTAAATCATTGAGCATGAATGGCTACCCTTGGCGTTTATAAATGACTTTCTACACAAGCAAACCTCCGCCTGCATGGCTTACTCCACTGAGCTCATTTGGGTATTTGAGGCCTGTCAACAGAATTTGTGTCAGTCGTCCAACGGAATGACAAGTTGCATAAGAAAGTTTGACAAGATTTTTCACTTCTGTTCTGGATTTTTTTTTGAGTGATAAACAGTGTTGATCAAAAGGTGGTTAAAAAATTAGCTTAGTTTATGTTCAGCAGGTAAAAACTCAATGAGCTTTCAAAGATATGGTTTTTAATGCCAACTGTGCTGTAAGGGTGTTTTTTTTGTTTGTTTTCTTATTGGTTGAAATACTGAAGGTGAACGTGTGCAGGTACACCAGGCATGCATATATTTATATATAATTGTAGATATGCTCATCACATTACTTCTTTCAAAAAATACGTTTTGCTAAGTTGGTTCTATAGCCCACATTTTTATTTAATGCACCACAGGCCATCTATGCAACCGTTCAGTCTGACAAAATCCTTACAGGACCAGTGTCTTTAAACAATTTGACAATTATAACATTTATGTGATGACCTGATACTTTAGTGCTTAAATCTTCAATGAACAAATATGAAATAGGCAAGTTTATATTTAATAATATTTGGTCAAAATGGGCCCTGTGATGGGCCGGCAACCTGTTTAGGGTGTACCCCGTCTCTCGCCTGATGTCAGCTGGGATCGGCCCAAGCGACCCCATTTAGGGAAGAAGTAGAAAAAGAAATGGATGGACGGATGGTTTAAAATGACACAATTATGTGCACAATCCCTTATGCAACCTACTTTGTAAATTGATAACTTTTCAACAATAAAAACACACAAACAAAACAAATTTGTGCAGACTTCACACTGGTTTAATACGTTTGCCATTACTCTTGATTACGTTTAATCATTTTACAATAACTTTGGCTCCCTATTGTGATTTTCAACCTTAAAAAACACAATCCATGAACAAGCATTAGGAAATGTCCAGTCTTTTTTAATACGAAGTGTTTGTCTATTAAACAAAATGTATTTTAAAAAAAGTGTACAAATCCTAAGGGATATTTACTTTTATTATCATGTGCTCCTTTAAAGGGATATATGAAAAATTCACCTCTTTAGACTTAAATACATGTTTTTATGGACTTCTAAGTGTTAAGGAATGCAGAAGATGTCATTTTTTTCCATTCAGATGCTGTGCATCTATCTTTATATTTTTTATGGTCATATTTTGTTTAATTTTCTCTATTCTCTATTACATTTAATAATAAGATTGTGGACTTTAAGGTAATCACATTTGTAAATTTGATACATTGATATTAATAGTTAACTTAACAATTAAATGTTTCTCTTCCAGGAGATTAGTGTATCGCTTCTATCAAGATACAAACATGAAGGAACAAGGTAGAGTTGAACTTCCTGTGACCTGGAGGGGGGCGGGGCAAGACAGGCCTCGTGTATATATATATGTAAAGAGACCGCACCAAAACGAGTTGCTCTGAAGACAACCTTAGAACAGAGTTATAAGGTGTGTGTAGAGCAAGAATGAGCAGGAATTCAGACCAAAGCATGGTTCAACTTTATACAGACAATAAATTAATGATTTAAAGGTTAAAAAAGAAGGATTTAAAGCATCATGTATCTCCTTTATTGGACAGACAAAAAAATTTGATTGTGTTTTACAGATGTTGAACAAAGATTTTACCATGAAGTGATGCAAAATGTCTGAGAAAGGAGATGTGTATGTCATGCTGGGCTCTTTTGGGTAAAGTTTTGTTTTCAACTATGGCACTGTGAAATAGCTTTTCAAAACCATCTACTAGCAATGCAATTTACATGCTACTCAAGTTAACAGAAACCAGCCAGATGCACGTATTAATAAAATCAACATAATTGTTGAAGGCACAGCTTCGGCGTTCAGTCCAATTTAAACCAACCCTGATGGTCTGGCTTAGAGTGAAATCTCACTGGGAGTCTGGTGCAGCTTGCTTACAGTCTAAAAGCAAATGGATCATCCAGTGAACCAAAGAGAGGAAGTAACGCTCACTGGCTCATTTGCTGTTCCTGAGGGGCAGCTTCATTTAAAAACCTTGTTAGATCACATAGATTTGGTGCTACTCCATTATTTACTTGCAGTGAATGAGTGAGCTCGAGGGTAAAATTCCCGGTCAATACAGGATTCAGGTTTTCTTTTTCCTTCTGCTTTTTTTTTTTTCTTCTTTTTTTGCCCAATTCTGTCCCAAATAAGGATGTTTTAACTACCTGCAGTTGTCCTGGTGATTTAGATATCTGGAGCAAAGCACTGTGTGATAACAAACCAAACCAAATGAAACAAATGAAACATTTCCTTGCACTTCTTAGCCAAACTGAATCTCTTGGACCATCCTGCTGTGACATAATGTCGTTTATTTTTGGAAAAGGGCTTCCATGAGAAGGTGGGGAATGATAAATGATAAATCCATGACAATATGAAGAAACAATTAACCTTCTTTGTTTAATTTACAAATGGAAATAATCCCCATTTCTGCCATTACTGTATGCAGCAAAGACATTTCTAAAAACAGAAAATGTGCCATTCCACCGATGGGTACCATTTCCATGTTGCAAATGGAAATGGATGGTTCAGTCCGGTTACTGGTATTGTTATTTGTTTCACTCATAAAATGAGTAACAGGACTTAGTTTTTAGCATATGCTAAAAGCATGAAATATAGCCTCATGGCATCCTCACTAATAGCATGAGAAGACTAAGCACAAACTAGAGATTCACCAACATGTCTATTTTCATAATTAACTGAAAACGAATGTGTCATTTAAGTAAGAGCATAGTTTGCTGAGATTGAGCTCTGATAATGTTTCAACTATGACTAGATATACAGAAAACTGAATGAGAGAGGTTAGTTTTGGTCTTCCTATGGCCTTCAGAAGAGCCAACTGATGCTACTTGTTGTTGTGTGCGTGACTTGTGGAATGTTCCTCGTGAATCAGGTCACACAGGTAGTGTGTTAGGGTAGGACTGAGTGAAAACAGGAACAGCAATAATGTTTAAGAAAAAACAACACACTGATGCTTATTATTTAAACACTCATAAAGCATAGATGGCATTTTGAAATACGTAGAAATGCAAAAGAGAAAAAAAACTGCCTTGAATAGATTTAGGGTTCTAATAATCATATTTTTTTTCCAAAGTGTAAAATGATAAAGTGAGGTACAGGTGAAAAATCTAGTGTTTGAAGTTTTCATAGTAGGTTAAATTCATAGCTTAAATTTGGGATTAGGTCACTGGGCAGGACAGTTAGCTAAGTAAGAAAATTAATTGTACCATTTTTATTCCATCTGCATTTATATATAAAAATTCTCTAGTAAAGGAAATGGCATGCATGGAATGGCCTAATTAGTTTGTCATGCGGTTCAAATTTCTAAATTACTGAATGTTACCACAATGAGCCTTTCAGAATAAACTGGTGACATGCGGAACATACACATCATCTGTTTTATAAATCAGGTTTAGGAAACAAGAAACAAGCCTGACCGGCCATCTGTTTGGACAAAGTCTCGGCCTCTCCCCATAAGTTTGGGGTTCTTGCCAAATGAAAGTTAGACTGATTAGAGCTTATTCTGTGTAATGGCTAAAATTCAAAGCATCCCAAACGCCCAAAGCTTTTACTAAACAAACAAATATTACCAGTTTCAAATGGTACTAATTCACTTGAATTTTACATTAGAAAGGCCACAGCAGCTTGATGAAAAACAGTAGCAATAAAAGTCAAATACATTTTTTAAGATATTATCCTTCCACTGTAACAGTAGCTAAAACAGAATTAACTTCTTTCTCGAGAGATAAGATTTGGTTTTTAGATATTTCTTATCTGCTTTACTGCCCAGAGTCAGAGTAAAACATCCTGCTTACGCAAAGACAGAAGCTACACTCATATGCACACGCATCCAAATGCATGCGCGCAAACTCAAACTTAATGTCTCATCATGTGTCCACACACACACACACACACACACACACACAGAGATACACACACAGACCACATCTTGATTAGGTTTTCATAAAGTCTGGGACTATGCTGAGTCTGTAATTGACTTTGACAGCAGAAGCCTTCATGTCCTATGGCTATGTTAAACGAACAATTTACATCTTCATTTCAAATTCTACATGGATAAAAAGCTATTAATTACATTAGTCTGCAGAGAGTCATTCCAGCTGTGTAGAATATGTGTGTGTATCTCTGCCTGTGTATATTCCCCATCCTTATATATATCCACTTTTACTCATTTGTATATTAATGCTGTCTTGCGGCCAAACAATGCCCCGTAAGTGCTTCTCTGGAGATGAGTTTATGAGCGTGGAAAGGACTTTTACTCGGATGTATTGCTTTGCAAAGCAAACACAGGGCTCCTCCTATATGAGCATTTTTATGGACAGGGGAACATTTATTAAATCTATTGACTTGGCACTGGTTGCACAGGTGTCGAGCTTCACACCACTTTCAATTTATTGTTTGTAATGCTGTTAGTTAGGACTTTCAGAACACCTTACGATGCCTTGTGAAACACAATCACTTGATAAATTCACATGTCTGTTACTTAAAGAAACCATACAGCAGGACAGAGCTGGGCAGATATAGATAGATAGGTTAGATTAGATTAGATTTATAAAAATCTATAAAAAGAGGAGACGAAACTGTTTATGCATGACAATCAAGGAACTTTTCTCTTTCAGTGCGCTTCCTGTCGGCTTCAAAGAGCGCTTTAAGAGGCTGCGAAAGTGGCTCTCTGAACAACAGTGAGAACAGAGGCATCTCAGCCATCATCTCTCAGCCATCTGCGTGATGGGGAGAACAACACAGCCTCCTGTGTTTGCTTTGGAGATAGAACGATCAAAGACCAACACTAAACACATAATGAAGGGCCAGATGGACCTTATATGAAGTGGAGAGAGACTGAGGGAGAACCACAATGAAACGGAGACATTGAGAGGTGTAGACAAAATCAAACTGCAAATGCAACAATCTTTTTTTTTTACGTAAAAAGAGAGACACAGAGACGGAAAGAGAGTGAGAGAGGTGTGCGGGGGTGGGGGTGGGGGGGGGTGGGGGGCTGGTTATGATGTGGGGAAAAAGTGCGAGCCATCTCGTCGCATGCAGGCTGCCTGCGCTGAATGAGAAAGCTAAAAGGTAATTTCACGGATAAAGAGGAGGCCTAATGCATAGAGGTAATGTAGCAGGGGATGGAACAAAGGCAAACTTTCATCTCTTTAAGCTTGGATGGAGAGAGAGTGAGAGAAAGCCAGAGAAAAAGCTTTGATGCTTTGAAAATGATAATAACAATCTCAAAGTCAGGCTCAGAAGAGAATGTGCACCCCCCCCATCCCCCCCCACCACATCTCTTTCTCTCTCTCTCTCTCTCTGCCCCATCCCCTCCTCTTCTGCCCCCTACCACTTAATACAACCGCACAATGACTGTCTAGGACAAGGTGAGCTATGGGTGTGTGTGTGTGTGCTGGTACAAGGAGGAGGGGGCGGTGGGCAAATTGTGACACTTAGGGCCTCCAAAATTACTTGCAGAACAAACACAAAGATGATGAAAATAAAGTAACTCAGTATTACCTGAGATTAGACGACTTTAGTGGACACACAAAAGGAAGACTTTATGAAGAGATAATATTTTACACAGGGAGGATATGAAGGAATATTGAGATATAAGTGTTGCTATGATTCATAGACAGCAGTTTTAGTCGGTTTTATACAAACGCCCAGAACAAAACTTGAAAACAAAACAAAAAACACACTTTTAAGCGTTTTTAAGTTACATCTCAATCGCATCCTGCCCCGTTTCCTCAAAGAGGAATGGAAATGTATAAGATGCTGTCTGCTGGAACCAAACGTGCAAATCGCATTGTATGCATTCATGTATTTACATGACAAAAAGGTGTTCAGGAAACCTAATAATCTATTTGCCTTGAGTAATGCTTTACTTCTGCACAATTTCTCCAATTAACAGTGAGGTATGGAACATTTTTTATTGCTTTTTACCGTCTTTAAATTGAACAGATGATGCATCTAAGTGCGTCAAACCAATTTGAGTGCTTGAGCTTCTGATCTTTGACCTTCCTGTGCTGGGAGGGGTAAACCATTAGTTGACTTTGTTCAGTCACTTTGTATGTAATCCGCATGAGTGTGCGAGTGCCTGTCAAGTGGAGTACCTCCCCCACTTTTCTTTTCTTTCATGGAAAAACACAATTTAACACCCAATCTTCAATTATTCAAACCATTTGCTTCAAATGCAATCTGACCCACTAACATTATCGCTCATCTCTAGAGTGTATCATGGATGGCTTCAACTCTCTAAATATGAGGTTTAATATTAATACACATTGCTAAGTGAACTCATGTAAATGCATTGTTTTATAATTACCAAAATGTCCGTATTGTTTATGGGTTAGTCCGAAGAGTGGCTTTCTCCTGCTGATAGAAGGAATTTCGTTCTCATCACAGATTGAATACCTGCATGAAATGTCCTTGTGTCTTACCTCATTGGCTATTCTGTGCTAGTTAGCACCAATTGGACATAGAGAGCGACATTTTCTTATCCATCCTCCCTCATTTCCTTTTTTTTCCTCCCCTGACCCCTCAGAGTATCACCAGACCTCAAAATTGCCTTGAATATATAAATGCTAATGCTAATAACTGCTAGCAGGAGAAGATAATGTCCTTGACTGGTACAAGAAAAGATCCTTTTCTCTTACATGACTCACTGCTCCTGAATAACATTAAGAGAGTTTACATTCCAGGCTCTTATTTCTCTCCCACTCCCTCATTCACTTTTCTTTTTTTCTTAATTTACCCGACACTCCCACCCCCTCTCCAACTCTAGCATTCTTGTAACAGAAAAAAAAAATCCAGCTAAAGTGTAAAATATTAATTCATTTATCTGAGTGATAAGATCTTGCTGGCTCGCTTGAAAATTCCAATGACATCAATTTGCCATTAAGTCAACCCATCGCACATGCAACCAGGCCTCTGGAGCCAGTCTGTCTTTGCATCCTCCTCCACATCGCCGCTCCGTTTTTAATGCCTCTGGAAGCTTTTCATGGTATGAATTAAACTATAATACTTGTTTCAGTGGCATGCATGTTAATGGCCGAGGCAAAGCTGTCAGTTAAGAGACAGGAGAAAACATCTGCGGCGAACAAAATGGGCTCTTGTGGAAATGCCGAGGATCCTGATACTAAAATCCCTGCAGTTTTTGAATTGCTATTATGAATTCTGATTGGTCTATGTTTAAGGCTGTCCAGTGGGGTCCAAAAAGCCTCTTAGGCCTTCCCAGTGTGGCCTGTCAGCAACAATAGGAGAATTAAAGGACCCTGCTCTGGAAAGGAAAAAAAAAAAGAAAAGAAAAAGAAAAAAGCTCCATGACATGGGTAAGGAGCTAAATATTCCATTGTTTCATGCAAGAACTTGCTTTTCTTTGAAGATGGATGAGAAGAGAACTGTGCGGTAGATTTGCCCTTGCCTAAGTTTCTTTAAAATGAATTATTTCTCGTTTGGCAGGCAGTTCTCCGGAGGTGAGGGGCTGCCTCTTAACATGAGCAGGTATCAGTCTTAAAACTGCTCAAAGTAATTGTACCTTTGATGTCACACACATCACAGATGGCACAGTCAATATTGCACCAACTCGTCTGGGTACTTTCCTCCAGTTTCTGCTATACTTCATCTCTTCTTCGTGTGACACACACACACAAAAAATACATTATTTGTCAAAAGCGTTTTATTAAAAGAGGCCAACCATCAATCAATCCCGCAATCACTCATGCAATCACATTAATCATTCCTCTATGCCTTATTTGCATCATTTGGTATAAGAACACTCTGTTCCCAAGAGAAATGTACTTCACAGCTACTTCTTGTTCTGCACAGCCTTTTTGACAGCATAGTCCTCATATCATGTCAGCAATATTCAGTAAGAGCAATAGTCACTGATAACTGCCATTAAATTTCTGAGAATTTCCAATGAAGCAACTTTTCAAGGCTGTTTTTTCCCTTTTTGTTTCATCAACTTCATTAAAGTTAGCAGTAGGGTTCTTTTGTGACAGCAGAGTTGAAGTAGTGGAGGATCTAGCAAGCAAGAAGAAGGTCCTAAAGTTAACCTCAAAAGCTGTGGGAGCTTTATTGTATCATGGTATTACAATATTGTTGTTTTATGATAATTTCATACAATAAATCTGCATGTGAAACACAGATTTATGCAAATTATATTAATCACAGGTGAGATCATGCAAAAAAATATGATTGTCAGCTTTAAAGATTTGATCAGTGTACAGATTAGGTCCTGTGATGGACTGGCAAACTGTCCGGAGTGTAGTTCGCCATCACCTGTTGGTAGCTGGGAGAGGATCCAGCTACCTGCGACCCTGAATTGCATGAAATGGTAAGAGAAATGGATGGTGGGGTGGAAGGATGGACTGCAGACAAATCAACTTGAAGCTAAAATATACCTGGTCTTTGCAGATCTTCTCCTGAATCAGGATGGGCCATGCACCATTCTGTGCTTCCATATCCGGAGTTCACAGGTTGTAAATAGTTCTGAACGGAACGAAGTCTAAGGAAGTTCGATTCCCTCTCATTAACGAGGATAGTTGTCATGGTGATGTGAATCAGCTCAATCTGTTTCTGTCAGGTATAGTCTTTCAAACGACTATTAATGAATGTTCTTTAGATTCAGTCAATCAATTAATAAAAACACCAGTTTAACTTATTTATGTTTAATTTCTCTTACAGTTTGACATTTTTAAGTCATTAAAATTTAGGTTTATCATCATCATTTGTGTTTTTTGTCTTATAGCCTATTTAATTGTTCTTCTTATTAATGATGATTAACTTAATATTTTTTACTCATATAGTCTTAGTTAAATATTTTCACATTTACATGCATGGTTGTTGTCTCTGATTCATGAAAATTGATTTAAACGAGAATTTACAAAGTAGTGTCTAAAACTGATTAAAGTGATTAATTATCTATTTATAGATTGTTGTTTAACTCTCTATCAACTACTTAATTATATAATAGATTTTCTTTAAGCATAAACATAAAAACATAAAAAGCTGGAAGAGGTGTAACATATTGACGTAAATACTATTAAAAATTACAATTTATAATTCATATTAATGTTAGGTTATGACGCTGTTGCTACGTTCAAAGACATTTAATTCCCCTCGCTTCTCTTGTGATGAAGTTGGTGCTGTGTGATTGGCTGAATATGTAATTAGGTTGAAAAGCAATTGAAACAGGTGCAGTACAGAATAAAGTTGCAATTACATTTGATCGTCAGCAATACAAAAACAAAATCCAATAGTACAACCCTACAAATAACGGTGACAAGGTTTTCACCTAATAAGGACCAAGATGCAGCTGAAAAATAGCATAAACTCTCTGAAAACATACATTAACAAAAATGTTTTGAGGGGAAAAGAGGGAAAGACATCAATCCATCGGTGGTTGTTTAAAGAAAAGATGAAACAGATTAATCACAGAGACAGTTGAGTTCCTGTGTCTCTGCAGGTATAACGCTCTAAATCATTACCACATTTCAGAGACATTGCTTGAAAAGGTGTTGTTTCCACATGCTTGTGCTGCAATCTGGCATTCTCCAAAACAAAATCTATCTGCAAAGAACATGAGGGAGACAGACAGTAAAGTAGGCACTGTCAACTCTGGAAGAACAGAGCAAAGCAAGAAAAAAAAGGCTAACAACAAAACAGAAAAGAGCATTGAGACAGAGAAGCAGACAGCACAGGAAGACAGCAGGGAAAGCCAAGCTTGAGAGGTTACACAAGTTTCCTGCCTTGATTAATAAAGTCTGGCTGGGGCTCAGGTCAGCTTGCTGTTCATCGAGCGCAGCTGCAACCTCACACACTTGCACACATTTGGCGCTGCCTGCCAGCTTAGCTGTGTTGACTGACATGCCCTGGCCCCTTTTAATTGTTCTTCAGATGGAGCCATGCCCAAGGCTGAATGTGTTAAAATTACAAATGCTGTTATGTTCGTGGCCATTTATGTGTCTGAATGCAGTCCTTGTGCCGACATTTGATATGTTTGAATAGTGCATTTTAAGACTGCAGGTGAGAGTATGCATGTGTATGTGTATATCTGCTGGCCATTCAGCAAAACCAATGATAATACAATAATAAGGTCATATCAGTATTCATCTGACAGGCCAGAACAGGGTGGAGTGTTGATAGAAATTATATTAGGCCAGTCAAGATTAAGCACATTTACTCAAATTCATACTCAGGTACTTTAAGCCTAAACCCCCGTAATGGGTCCATTCAGCCACTGTATAATGGGGATCCTATTTCAAACTGAATTTAAAAGAATCAAATAAAACATGTCATTTTGATCAAAAAGTAAGAAACACTCACCAAAATGCATCATTAGGACAGCCCTTGCCCACAGTTTAAGACATTAGGGGCGTTTAGCCATAAGGAGTGGTGAGCATAATGGGCTGGGTGTGGGTTCATTGGGTTGTCTGCTAACATTTTTATTGCCTTTTTCCTCCATACTTTACCCATTAAAGAGTTGGAAATGTACAAAAATTGTGTGCCAATTTGCCAGTTATTTGCCCGCTAAATGTTGAAGCACTTTGCTGTCATTTGGGGTGATCAATGCTTAATGAATTAGTCTGTTTTTCACCTCCGTTAAAGGCAGACGTGCTTAGCACCTTCCCAATCCCTCAGAGACCCTGTCTGATGGAAGCCTTCCACCCCTAATTTATGAAAAGTGAGGAGCTAAGCAGTTCATGCGTCTAGAAGTGCTAGCTTTTTGGTAAATTGCTTTTTGTGAATCCACTTGAGTCCAAAACGGAACTCAACCTCAACTTTCATTAAACGGAGGATGAAAGAATGTCTTGAGAAGTGGCGGAAATACAGGGGAAACAGAGACAGAGAGACTCGAAGATAAATGGCAATAGCTCAAAGCAATGTTTACATGATGGGAATGAGCGTCCTAATGCAGTGATGATTGCTGAGTGTTTCCACTGATTCCATTTAGCCTATTGAATTAGCCAGAGCTGGAGTCAGCACGCTGGCCCCAGTGCTCCAGAAACAGACACCAAGGCATCAAAATCAAATTAAATACATTTGTTAAATAATGTAATGATTGCTCAAGCATACTTTTCTGTTGGATTCCATTCATTTCCAGCCATAAAAATGCCATTGTTTTCTAAGCTTCGGAAAAGGTTATGCAGATTGATAGAATTAATTGTCTGGCAGGCAAAAAATGTCATTAGAACACTTAGATGGCCATGATGGCCCATTTATATCCCAGTCTGTTAGCAACCAGGCATTTTAATTTGTAACTTGACATGATAATGTGGCTGGTCCCCTGGTCACAGACAAAAATATTACATTGATTAAAAGAGGCCACTCATTTCTCCTTCCCAGTCACTGGACATGCAGTATCCATACCCCTTGTTAACTTTATCTTACTAACATTTAGCTCGCCATGTAACAGCGCCTATCAGTAAAATGCATATTTAAAATCATGCAGCCAAGTGTAAATGGACATTAATGCAAATGGTTGTGATAAAACCAGCCATGTTCTCAGATATATAAATCAAACTTGAAAATAGCCACATGTAAAACATGATGAGGGGAAGCAAAGCACATCATGAAGGGTAACACTTATACACTGATGGCTACTTCTTTCCATAAATGAGAAAAAATAACATGTATTGTTGTAATGAATGTGTTTTTTGTCAACTTAAAAAAAGTGTAAGACCTTATGTTTCCAGAGTTCTTTTTTCATGGTGTGCAGAAGCAGTCAATGATATTAACTGTAGCACTTAACCTGCAGCAATCCTGACATTATCTAAGGCAGCGTGTCTGAATATACTGACCAGACTCCAAACACCTCCTCAGAGGTCATGGTCTTGGCTTGAGACTGAATTAGACATGGATGGAGAGCTCTCCTGCATTATTAGTGGGGGGAATGGGCTATGTTTCCACAGTAACATATTCCAGGGTGAGAAAGGACTGGATCATTAAGCCTGACTGGAGATTTCAAGGTGAAAGGTTAGAGGTACTGCAGCCCAAAGGGAGCACTGTGTGAATCTATCATTGCATAAGGCTCACAAACACTTCAATCCAGGCAGTTAAAGAAAAAATTTTCTGATCATTGAGCATCTACACGTGGTTTCTTCTCATCTTCATCCCCTACAAGTAAACCTGGAAGCACATTATAGTTACACACTTTCTAAATTATTTTAGTAGGAACTGAAAAAGATGGATTGAAGTGATCATTTTTCAGTTTTCTTTCCCCGCTTTGTTCTTTTAGAGCTGCATCTGCAAAATGTTTTATTTAATCCAATAACAGCTGCAAATGGCTTTTTGATTTATCTCACAAACAGGTAAGTGTGGATCATCACTCATTCTAATTACACATCTAAATAATTCATAAAAAAATAATTCACTGATTTTTGTTTGGTGCAAATTAGCTGTCAAAGATATTTTATAACCATGTTTTTGTACAAATGCGAGAGAAATATACCTGACAGAAGTCAACATTTATAAATTGTGTTAAAGCTGTGAATCATCTGGAATAGGCCACAAGCTAAGCGCACAACGCGAACACAAACAGACTTGTTTTCTGCTTAGCAATAATGAACGTCTTCAATCGAACCTCTATCTTTTCTCTTGCAAGTGTCACAGTTGCCTAGCGTCTGTGACACATTGTTTTTTTTATTTGTGCTATATTCTATATTGTCTTTGAAACTGATAAAGCAGGATGATCAAAATACTTGGCGACAAACGGCGAGCCACTGGTTTGGATTTTTGATTTGTGTGACTGGAAGGTGCAACACAAAGCACAACTGATGACAGTTTCTACTTTAGTTTCTATATGTCGTTATCAACCCTTATCAACTTTCTCTTCAAAGCAGCCAGATATGTTACATGTCCACACTTTGTACTGGGTGTCTTACACTAGAAAGGAGACACAGCTGGTGCCTTGGAAGATGATGTATGTGTGCAGACAGTTAAAATTAAGATCTCAGCTTCACTAACAGACACGGTGTTCAAAATATTAGGAATAGCACTTTAATAACAAGCATCATCTGATTTCACGCCAGCAATGTGTCAGTTTGCAGGACCCTTTTTAAACCTGGCATAATCTGAATCTCACCCGCAGGAGGGGTGCAATATAAAAGGGAGAAATCAATAAAGAATCAAAGCCTTCATGTGGACTCCTCTTAAACTCGGCTCATGTGTGGGAAAAAAAAACAAAAAAGCACACACACACACACACACATACACACACTCAATGTTTTTCACAGTTGGTTTCCAAAGAATTTTGACAGGATAGAAAAAAACAGGCAAGACCATCTTGAAAGATGACTAGCAATGACTCCAAAATCAGTACATCTAATACATTATTTAACATATTGAGACCTACATATACTGTCTCTGATTTTCAAGCATCAAAAACAACTGCACACAAGCTACTTTTGGATTCTTTCTGACCTCTGAGCAAAATAAAAACATGTACAAAGCAGAATGGAAGGGGGTAAAAGTTATTTGGAGTTGCAAAATAAGATCATTGAATTTGATTGGTAATAGAGCACAAATGTGTCTTTATCATTTCTAGTCGGTAAAAAGGAAACAAATAAATACAACATAAACAAGCTGGAATGGAAAAGAGGTTCATTCAACTTTTAAATGTATTGCAAGAACAAAACTTGCTACTTTTAAAGAAAGTTAGAAGCATTGAATCATTGTTTGGTTCTTTACCTGCTGTATAAGATTTTTATTCACCACAAATGATGCAAATAATAATAATAAAAAAAAAGAATTTTGCAAGAAGGATTTTATTTGACTCCTTTACTGGTGGAGTAAAAGGCTGCCACCATCACACTGCAAAGAGACTGCGTTTTGCCTAAGCAGCTGAAACAAAGACACTCCAGGAGGTTTATGTCAAAACATTTTAAATATAAAAAATGAATTTAAAAAGCCAAGTTGTAATTCCAACAACAGTCTATTTATATTATGACATTAAATTTAACACCAAGCTGAGCCCTGGAGGCCTATTTTTTCTTATAATGTGTGTGTATGTATTTGTTTTTAAATGAAATTCAATGCAAATGGCTTTTGGAGCACATGGATGCAAAGCTTCAGTAAACAGCATTGCGTTGTCACTGGTGTAAAAACAGTGGCTTTGTAGAAGATGGCAGCATCTCTAAGATATAAAAAATCTTTTTCTTGTGCATCGATGTCAAGATGAACCAACCCTGGCAACGTTTGAAGCAAACACCGCCTCATATTGAGGAACAAAATCAACATGAGGAGACAGGAGAGGTGTTGCTGGAATATGTTGTAGGACTTTATGTTAGGGGTCATGAGTTTAATGGCATTTATTTTGAATGCACATAGTTTAAGTTTATGTTATATGAGATTTTATGTCTTTTCATCATTTTTCTGACACTTTAGAATTTTAGATGTGTATAAATAAACTTGCGTCACCTCGGTCAAGCATCTCCTTCCTTTTTATGGGTTTCATTCTTGCTTATTGTTTGGTGAGTTTTGCCACAAATTGTGTCAGATTGTATTATGCCAGTTTGGACTTACTTTTTAAAAACTTTACCCAAAATGAAATGATTAAACCAACTGATCTGCAGGGTCAAACATACCATTTTAACAAGTCAAGTTAAAACTTTAGCACTTGTCATACAAAAGCAGAGCTTTACATGATAAAATAGAATACTTACTGTATATAAGAACCATCAGCCACACACACAACTTCAATAACACCTGATTATACTCACTTTTTCCACACACACACATAATCACAGCTATGCAACCCCGAACACACCCTTCCAAACTCTCCTTGCTCATACACAAACTGTGACTTCTAGTTTCTGTTTCTTTAACTGAAACAGCAATAAAGAAACACTGTAAATATCGACCTCTGCAGCCTCTGCTGCTATTTTTCTGCTGCATCTCTGCAGTGTCTCAGTCCACTAAGTCACATAGAGGCAACTAAACTGATAG
>JBAMIG010000019.1:13344837-13356157 GCA_037177335.1 Kiunga ballochi
ACACAAACTGTGACTTCTAGTTTCTGTTTCTTTAACTGAAACAGCAATAAAGAAACACTGTAAATATCGACCTCTGCTGCTATTTTTCTGCTGCATCTCTGCAGTGTCTCAGTCCACTAAGTCACATAGAGGCAACTAAACTGATAGTAGATTTGATGAAGTCAGCACTTGTTAAACCTTTTGTTTTTACATCTCATTATTTGGATGTAGGGTTTTAAACAGAAACGTGGATAAGCACTGGTGAGTCTTCTTGGAGGTATTACTTCCAGACTGGTCTGTTACACTAACACCTACAAGGAGCAGTGGTGATGTAGCTATTGTTTTATGGAACTATCTATCACAAGACAATAATGAATTGATTCTTTTCTTCGGTCGAGCACTCCGTCCTTTACAGACCACCTAAACACAACAAGGACTTTATCAAAAAGTTTTTGCATTTAGCTGTTTTCATACTGACACCTTATGGCAGAATTGTAAGTCAGGGACTTTAGTTTAACTCTTCTATCTGAACTAGATCTATCCAGCTCTTTACTGATGATACTGGGTGACGAATGGAAATATATATATATATATATATATATATATGATGTACGTTTCTTTGGATAACAAGGTCTGCTATATGCCTGTAGAACAGAATAGAATAGAATAGTGTGCATGTACAGGTTTGTTGCCTGCTAAGCCCATTTATAGTAATTTTCTGGACATGATTGAAGATCTTAATTTTACACAACATATACTGGGTCAAATACAAGTACTTGGACACACGCTTGATCTTCATCTCTTATAGTCTTTCTGTCAACAACATCAGGATTGGAGATATTGTGTTCTCAGACCATGCTCCTGTTTTGTTTGATCTTTCTTTGGCTTAGGATGTGAAGTTGCCCACAGTGCACCACAGTCAGGTTATTAAGTTTGATACAGCGGCTGCCTTTCACCCTAGTTTTACTATATTGGCAGAAGATCAACTCGCTCTACCATATCTATGGACAAGGAGCAGTTGAAGAGTTATTTTCTTTTCACTTCTTCTGTGGTCCTGGATAACATAGCCTCTTTAAAAGAAGGCATTCTAAATCTAAACAAGAGCTGCGGCTCAATAACATTACCGGTGCAGCTTGGCACGAATGTCAGATGGATAAATACATATGGAAAAAAGATAAGGTTCATGAAGTTTTTGAGTTTTTTACAAGATGCTTAAATAGAGATGGAATGGAATTAATATCAAAGGAGCGTTAAAGAAAAAAATGTTTTTTTTTTTCAGTTTTGATTTTGGATAGATTTTTCAAGCCTCGTGTTCTTTTTAAAAACAATCAGATCTGTTTTCAACCATCATCCGTTCACTTTAATGTGTGAAGCAACATGACATGGCATATTCCTTTTATGTGGACAACTACCAAATTTATATTCTTATATCTGGGAACAGCCTCTGTCTCCTGACACCCTTATTGGACCGTCTGTGTGATGTCAGGGCCTGGCTAGCAAAGAAATTCCCAAAACTAATAAACAAAAAGAAAAACTATCTTGTTTTGTAAAGCTGGTTATGGATGCTTTTAATTTAAATAGTCTACAATGCGCTTATTTCTAGCAAAAATCTTTGTCCCAGCTGCAGTTAGTCCAGAATGATGCTGCACATCTTAACATGGGTCAAAAGACATTATCCCATTACCTCAATCCTTGCGCCAATTTCACAAATTATTTTATGATTTTATCATTTGTTTTTAAGGTTTAACATGGACTTGCCCAACCATACATCATGAACCTCATCAACATTTATGCTCTTACATGGGTGCTAAGGTTTGAGGGCCAACTTTTATTTGTGGTACCTAAAACAAGACTTAAAACCAGGGGACAGGGTTTTTTCCTGTGGTCAGTCCCAGACTGGTACGCCCTGCTGCTCCATGTCAGCGCAGCTTGTGATCTCTAGCTAACAAAGCTTATGACATAATGCCATGGAAAAGTAAATTATTACAGGCTTGGATGGTCTCTGCTTACGTCAGCATCTCAAACTTAAGGTTCCCCTTTCTTCCAATGATTTATTAACTCAGTGTGGGTGTCTTTACTCAGGGAAACATCTAAAACTGCAGGACAGTGGCCCTCTGGACTGGAGTTTGGGATCCCTGGTTTAAGATGCACAGATTTGCCAAATTTGTTGCAAAAGACATTGATGAAAATGAAAGGTGACAGAAGTTTATTCAGGTTGAAATGGAGCTTTAGAAAATATGTTGTGGATTCTAATGTGACACCAAAGCATCTTGACAAAAGAGGTTATTTGCAGAGGATGTGACCCAGTTCCAAATGCTGACATGAAAATATTCTAAAACAATCATACGTTATCATCTGATGTGGCTCCACCTGTTTTAATCAAGACAGGAACATTTACATGACCACAAATGTGGAAAAAAATGGGGTAAAGTTCAATTAAATGGTCCAACAGTTATTAATACTAATATTTTTTTTTACTTCCAGTTGAAACAGAGCACATTCTGGTTACACACCAGGAGTCTAGAGGGGCTCAGATTAGATAAAATCCTTCTTTTTTCAATGTGGATAATCAAAAAGCTCTTTATTATCCTGTTTTAATGTAAGAAATCTGTGGCACATAGAAGCAAGTTGAAAAAAAAGAAGTAATTCCAGCTCCCTGTAACTTACTTACATCTCTGGTGGCACCTGCTTCACTGAACCTCAGTCATAGAAAGGGTGTAGAATGAGCTCCCCCCCCCATTACATCCGAGGGTGACTGGATAACAAGTGTGAGGCAGTGAGAGAAAGGTGGAGAAAATAACCTCAATTTACACTCATTTTCACATTTCTTTGGCAAATGTTGCAACATATTGGGTTTTGGCGTTGCACAGCCTGCTTTCTGTCCGGCATGTGTGCATGTGTGTGTGGCATGTGTGGACAATGGACAGACTCTCCTACTCTCCTAGTTGTCCTAACCCCCTGTGGTGAGGCTTAATAACACACCTCATCCCAGGCTTCTTTTCTCCTGCTCACTCATTTTCACCCTCGCTTTTTCTCTTCTTCCAAAAGGCTGAGACAAAAGAAGGCCTGTGTTATTGCCATTTTGTTTGTGTGTGTGCGTGTTAATGTAGGTGTGTATCTTGACGTCCTGTCTAGTTCCTTCAGGAAATGGTGAATCAATGGGTTTTATGTAGATGTTTGAATAGCAGCCACCCAGGGTCTGTCTGTAAATTGCTGTTCCCATAATTCTGTGTCTTGTTTGTATAATACAGAACCCCAATGATTGTGACAAAAAAATAATATATTTGCACTTTGTTACATTCTTTATGATGCATACAGTACAACACATGCGTTTTCTCTTGATAATAAAGAAAGAATGCAGGGATTTGTTAATGTTTTCTGCCCATATACCAATATAAGACAGCATAAAAAGGTGGAAACTGCAGAATTATGTTCTTTTATTGTGGAATATTTTTTGGATAACACAACTTTAGTTGAGAGTTTCAGGTTTACTGTTTCCCTTTTTAATTTTGAAGCAGTTTGAAACATTTAAGCAGGCAATAGTTTTGGAGTACATATATTATCCTGATAAAAAAGCAGGACCTTACCTGAAAAAGGAAAACAAAAATCCATCTAAATGTTAGTTTGCATTTTTTCCAAATCTGTATTTATATTTTTTGCAATAATGGGGCCTTTGTGATGTCTAAGTTAAGGTATTCTTGAACTAATTCATTAAATCAGGGATTAAAGACAGCTCCCAATCTACATATCCATCAGTTTATCTTTCTGTCAAATAACCTCACACATTGCTTCTGTAAAAATACCTAAATATTAGTGGCAATTCTTGACAAGCTTTAAATAATTGCTAATCATTAAATTTACATTTTGTGTTGTTCCAAATTTTCTAAAAAGTAAGGTTATTTAAAAAAAGATACATTTCTTTAATGGTGTTATTTTTTTTTCCATCACCAAATTTTAAAAGCCAACACAGGAGAAAATGTTCTTTAAGTCAGCTACTTAAAAGTGTTTAATATATTTTGTAGACAGTAAAACCAGGATGCTTTCTATCTGACTCCCAAGTAAGCTAAAACAACACAAAACACAAGGTTTAAACAGGGAAACTAAAACAGGCCCTTCATTATGACATTCTGTAGCAGTGTAATAAATTAAAACAATTTCTCTAAACCCTGCTTTAATCATATTGATATACTGTGGATTTATGTTATTTATCATTTTTTTCCTAAAGCCATCTCTTGCTGATTAAGGAAGGACTGCTGCTTTAACAAGGACACAAATGATCAAAGACAGCTCCCAATCTACATTTCTGTCAGTTTATCTCTCTGTCAAATTACCTCACACTTCTCACATCTCTATGTAGCCATTACATCAGATTACTTGGCAATAAAAGACAAATCATCATGATTTTTTATCTAGATTTGCCTCTGCATTCTACAATTAATCCTTTACTTCCACCAATCTCTCCAATCTCGATACCCGTCTCCAAGAACCATTTTATGCCCGCTTCAATTTTTCACATGGACTTGTGATGAAGAGTAATATTAAACCAGGTAGAATGCTCATTTTCTCCTCATCAACAGGCCCAGCATGTGAACAGGAATTTCCTGTGGTGGAGTAGAAGAGGAAACGGATCACCGAGTCTCCCTGAGGTCCTGCGGAGTGATTAGGCTTCAGATAGGAGATCATCAATTCATACCAGGATCTATACTGGATGTAAAAACGAGGGAGTTTGTGTCTATGTACAGTATGTGTGTGTTTGTGTTAGTGTGTGTTTGCGGGAGGGAGGAGGGGTGGTGGGAGATAGTCAATTAAAATGTGAGGCAGGCTAAAGAGTGATTATGTGCTGACCTTTCCAGCAGTTTTAGACACCCTGAGCGTGAAGGGGTTATAAGGGAACCTAAATGGAAACAGACAGACGCACACGCACGCGCGCACACACACACACACACACACACACACACACACACACACACTTAGAAAAACAGAGTCTCTGTACACAGCATGCCCTGTGGATTGAAATTAATTAAACTTCTAGGTGATTTAGTGGAGGCTGATTGGAAGCTAATGTCCTTCTGACTGTTTACCTGCCCAAAGCTGAAACAACACACACCATATCTAATAGGCTGAAGAGTGGGTGGAAGGGTGCGCCACCACACACATGCACTGAAAAAGCTGCCTGACACACTGCAGAGCAATTAACGGACTTCCTCTGCTAAGATTGTGCGTGTGGCAAAAGCAATTGTTAGGTTTAACTAAGTGACAGAACGAGTTCAAAAGCTTGAACTTTATTTATAATCAGAATAAGATTACAGTAAGTGAATTGTTACAAAAATAGAGGAAAACTCAAGTTTGTTTCAACAATGCTTTAAACTGTTAAAATGAAAGCATACAGTAAATATCCTGTGGTGTGTTTGCAGAGTTTGATATGTTTGAATCAGCTCACTTTTTTCCAGAGTGAGCTGATTACAAACAATCATGCAGTAATGCATCACATGTAGGGAAATTCTTCCCTCTATTGCAGGATTGGTGTTGTTTTATACATAACCTGTAACGAGGTGACCCACACATTTATCTGTGTTGCTTATTCCACGGAATCACAATCATTTCAGGGTATAGCTTGTTGTATAAGTGACTAATCAGGCTTTCCAGCAATATATGATACAACACCATTTTGTATTATTAAAGGAAAGATTTACACAAATTTCCTTATTCGACCTATTCTATTCTATGCCACAGTCATTAAACGTACCCTTTTCTCTACAGCGACATACATCAGAGACCTCTTTATAAGGGTAAAAGACAAAGTAAACAGTTTATCTTACTGCTAAACAAAAGCCTGCCTGAGATTAAAAGACCACAGAAACAAACACTGCACAGTCTAAGCCTTTTCCGATGAATAAGGTAGGTGGCACTAGATATTCTGATATGCAGCACAAGTATAAATCGTAGCATCATGACATATTTTAGCCACACAGTGCCTGTTGACTGAAAGTTACACATCAGCATTACAAAGGAGGCCCCTCACACTGAATAACAGCTTTCCCTGGGTATAAACACGGGATCTGCATTTTCACCGGGATCGTAGCAATGCAAAGACTGCAATACAAACCGAGGTGGGAGAATACGTTTGCTCAAGTATCAAGAAATTTGTTGAACAAGTGAGTGTTGAATAAATCAGCTAAGGAGGAAGAAAATACTACTGATATTTTAACACATAGAATAGTTACTTTATAACATCATGGGCAATATTTTTAAGCAGTTTCTGTAGTTTCATATCTACACAAAAGGCTTTCCCTCGGGAATCAGTTTTGCATGTCTGTAAATGGTAACCTTTTTAACAAATGGCTCAGAAAATGGCTTTTGTCAGTAGATTATTGCTATTTTGATCAAAACATTGAAATATTCTGGACCATAGCAATCAACTGTGGAGATATATTCAAACCTTTCTTTTGGTCAGCTTATTGTTGACGCTGTTTAGTATACAAGGATGGCATGTTTGTGTGGTTAAATCCTGTGAATGTTGTGTATCACACTGAGGTTCACCAATCTTACAGAAAGTTGAACGTTACGGGTATTAGAGAATCTGTTACGCGCCGTCTCCTCACAGCAAGTTTTGAACCACGATGGCGCCTTTCTGTGGGAGGTTTGCATATTTTCTCTTCTTCCCTCAGTCCAAAAACATGCACGGTAGCTTTATGGGTGATTCTAAATTCATCTTTGAAGTGAATGTGAATAGTTTGTTGCAATGATGGACCCGCTGACCTCCCCAGGGTTCCTGCAGTCGCTTACCTATTTCTAGGTGGGATACAATCTAGCCTCAAACAATTTTATCAAGCAAATATAGAAAATGGATGGAGTCATTTTCAATTAACTCAAAGGAATGAAGGTTAAAAAGAGAAAACACACTCATTGGTGTGAGAAGCTGATCTGTTGCAAAATGTTTCGTCAACACAAAATAAAAAAAATGAACACAGAATAATCATTTATTGTACACACAGTACACTGAAATGTACATTTAAGGCAATTGTTTAAGTATAAAGTCAAAGAACAGGTTAAACAATATTAAAGTAACAATTCAAGCTTACTAAAGTAATTCTATACTGCTGAATTTCCCATGAATGCATCTTCAACTGCTGTGGTTATCAGTGAGATGAATATGCATATAAAGAGGGCAACGACATGTTGGCCCTTATCTCTACGCTAATCTTCATTTCCCCCAATGACATTATCAGCATTCCTGCAAAAGCCCTCTTACATGAGCCAAAAAAGTCATGACTTCCATTCAAAATGCTGATTCCTAAAAATCCTCTTTGTTTTGTCCTCATGCACAGCAAAGGGTAAAAAGAAGAAACTAGATGGTCATAAATATAAGAAGCAAGAGACAGGGGGTGTGATAAAGAGGAAAATATCGGCAGACATTGAAGGTGGACATCCTGTGTGGGAGACAATCATCTCGCAGGTTGGCTGTCCTTTACGACTCTCAGGGCTCATAATAACCCTGCTAAACGTTTATATTAACACAGCATATCAGCCTTGCCATCAAAGCAGTCAATGATAGAGAGAGAGGGGGGAAAAAAAGCACACGTAATTATACCTGGGCCTGGAAATGAGCTGTCGTTAGTTTCATACACATAAGGAGGGAAGGAGGGAGGAGAAACGTGAGAAAAGCAGAGAGAAGCAAAATCTAATTTACTCCTTCAAATCACATTCATAGGCTGGGACTGCTGGGGACCTCCTGAGAGGAAAAGATGACAGAGAGAGAAAGACTTAGGAGGTTGAAAAGGTCAGGGGACCTCAGCTTATGGGAGATAGCCAAATATTATGTTAATATGGACTCTATTTTACATACAGAGCTAATCAGTGTGGCCCAGAATTAAAGGGGCAGATAATTAATTCTAGAGTAAAGGGTTATCCTGCTTGCCTATTGTCTTGGCAGCAAAGAGGAAGACAGAGTGAGAGAAGGGGGATGAAGAAAGGGTGAGGAGTCCCTCGGCCTGTGTTGAACATGCAGTGATAAGGGACGAGCTGGGACACAGACAAGAAGCAACAGACCAGAAAAGGAGAAGAGAGGAAAGTGCAAAAGTATGTTGAATGGAAGTCACATACAAAGGCAAATCGTACAAAAAGCTCTCAGTGTGGGAATGATGTCTGCGAGGGTTTTTTTTTTTGCACCTTCACATCTATTCTCTCAATTTTTTTCATTTGGGAGGGACACATATGAAGGATGAACTGGCTCGTTCGGACAAGTTGGGTGACCAATGCATCCAAAGGTGCGATAATGGTCTTTGATAAGTGTGCTTGATATATATGCTGTCAGCGACGTTGTGAAGTATAGGGTAAAGGTGTTCAACTTGAAAGTAATCTGTCTTAACTGATAGTAGGAGTCAGTGAATCATGCCGAGGCCAAAATCTAATTTTTCTCTTACAAAAAGTGCAAATAAATGACAGAAGGGTGAGATGACTTGATTTGTTTCTGATGTAGTTTCTCCTGATTGGTTCTCTTGTTTCAGGATTGTGTTTCCTCTTTGGTTGGATGTGTGAGAATTCTGCAAAGAAATAGGGATGCTTTTTTCATATCAAATGTCTTTGGCAAGTTATATCTGTTGCCTTTTATATTTAGGGCTTGTTTTTTTTCCTCTTTCGTGTTACTTTACTGTACGATGTAATGTTGAATAATGATTATTAAAATATTTAAAAAGTAATGTTGTAATTGAAGATAATTTTTACATCATACTTTTTGTGTTTAAAAGGTGTTTTTCTAAAATAAAATTATATATTTTGACTCACTAGGGACACATCAAATAAAATATATAAATTGATTTGACTATTTTTTTTATCCGAAATGGATTTTTATGTATCATTTGTAAATTGAATAAAAAAAACAACAACAAAAAAAGAATAAAAGAAAAATGCTGGGTTTGATTAACTTATATGACATGAATTTTTTTTTACTCTTTTTTTTTATGGATTAATACTCAAAATTCCTTATGAAGATATATGTAAACAAACCAAAACAATGATTCTTAAACCTGCTCTGTTTTGTAAATCTATCTAAAATTATTATTATACTCAATATAAGTATTTTTTGTAGGTAAAACCAGTAACAAACAATAAAAAAACAGTAAATAACAGTGTGGAACTACACATTAATTTGGTGACAGTCTTAAATGGACAAAAATGATGCACAGCTCTCTACCCTCTTGTTTCTTTACATTAAAAGGATATGACCCGTCTTGGATTTTAAAGAAGCGCTTCTGAGCTAAGCAGTTCTATTGAGAGTTATTTTTCTGATACATTTGGTATGTTTTACCATTTAAGACGTGAGCACTGGATTGGGAACATATTATGTAGCAAGCTACTGGTAGTCAAGTGTCGCCTCGTTGACCTCAAAATGGTCTTTAATTCTGCCAAAAGCAACAACATCAGAGCTTTTGCAATACGCAGCTTTCTTTATGATGTTTCGTGCCTTGTTTACTGCAGCACAGGCTTTATTAAAGTGTGTGAAATGAATCAATGCAAAGATGTAAAAATACATCTTTCTTTACCACAGGGTAAGAAAGAAAAGGTAGTAAAATGTGGTAAACTGTTACACAGCCTGAAGCTCAGTCCCTCTTTATTTCTCTGCCTGGAGAAACTGATTCTCTGTGTGTCTCCATCTTTCCATGCTCATGTTTAAATCATAAGGGAGACAGTCTCATTACATGTGACTCTCTCACCTGCCACTACAGAGGCAATATGACATGCAAACACAGCGCACACACTTCCACATACGCTCACGCATTTCACAGTACAAGCTGAAATGTCCAGAACTGCAGCATTTGTACACAAATATAAAAATATAACTGGACTATGGTGCAGTTTGCTTTCTAAAAGAATATGCCATTGTACCTTTCTGTGCATGCAAAAAATAAAAACAAAACATTCTGCTTGTGCATGTGCACACACATAGAACTATACACCCAGCTTATGTAGTGTATTCCCTGTTTACATGGACTAATGTCTGTTAGCAGGTACTTACTTTGAAGCATCATCCTCCATGCCTGTAGAGCAAGCTCAGATTATGTTGAGGCTGTCACTAAAGGGTATAAACAGAGGCCCACACACACTCATATCCACACTCACTCATGCACGTCAAAACCACACACTCACACGCTTAAACACTGAGAGCTTACATTGTATCAGTCCCCCCCCTAAGCATCGTCTAGCCAGCCTCAGAAGGTGTGCATCACTGTTCTGATTTACATACATGAAGTGCAGCGAATGCAGCCTGATGTTTTCACCTCTGCAAAAAAGATTACACCAACTGGTGCTTTGCTACATGAAACGTTCCAGTTAAAATGTAATTTTTGCCCCCATTGTTGGGGGATGAAACCAGGCAAACGACAAAAGATGGGATATGACAGCAAAGATATGGCAGATGCAGAGAGGAAGAAAAGACTGGAGGTAAAAAGGGATAAAAGGAGGAAGATTTAAGTCTTTGATATTCCAGGAATTGGGGCTCAACAGGGAAGAAAGCACATTAGTTTGTGAAATATGATTATGCAAACTTGACCTGTGGTAGGTGCAGAAACAAAACAAAAACAAAAAACGACTATGCTCAAATTTCATGTGAACCCCATTTTCTTCCTCCTCCTCGCTTTGCTCTCTTTATTCAAACTACAGTGCATAACACTGTATTTAAACACTTAATCAATTGACCTCCATTGTGGGCTAATCCTTAACTGTGCCTAATTCATTGAGCTGAAAGTGTCATTCGACTGAGCTCTGTTCACTATCTTTTCAATGACACTCACCCAAATGGGACTAATATGGCCTCAAAAGATTCACTTAATTTCTATCTGCTCCATTTAGAGGAGGATGAGTATTAATGTGGGGCGAAATAGGCTCGATTTAACCTTGTTCCTCTTGTTTCCGCTCAAACCGAAGCTTGACATCTGTGTTAAATTTACAAAGGATGTTTTGATGCTTTAGGTTCTGGCGGTGGAGGAAAAGTAAAGCACAGCAATCTTGGAGCTGTTCAAACACGAGCAAACACCTACAAAGCCACTAGATTTCTTTGCTCAGGTCTGGGTGGGGGTGGGGGGTGCGGGGCGTTAGTGTCTTTATGAATTTTAGCCAATGCATTTTATGGAAGCAGTGTTTTGCTGGTCGAATCTGAGCCGCGTTCAATAGTAATGCAATCATCTAAGTTTTACTCCATTTTCTGTCTCTTCTGGCTGTAAAATCAGAGAATAAATCTAGGAAATAATCCCGTGCACGTAAGAGTACTCACACACACAAATACACAACGCATACAGACAATTTTTTTCAAACATATGAAAGCTATAGTTCAGAAAAAAAAACA
>JBAMIG010000019.1:13356257-13377086 GCA_037177335.1 Kiunga ballochi
CTCACACACACAAATACACAACGCATACAGACAATTTTTTTCAAACATATGAAAGCTATAGTTCAGAAAAAAAAACAAAAATAATGTGGAACATATCAAATAAAAATCAATCAAAATATCAACTCTTTCTCTTCAGAAGCATCTTATTGAAACAAATGCCGATCCCTTCTCTGACCTTGATCCCGGTGTTTGAATGCGATGCATGGCGGAAAGGAAAAGGGAAAGAAAGAACCAAGACTAAGAACATGAAGAAGAGAGAGAAAATAAAACAAATGAAATGGAGAGGCGAGTAGAGAAAAGAAAGCCATCGAAGGGAGAAAAGAGGAGACAGTTACTGTCAAGTAGATGGTTTCTGGTGTCATTACCAATGGAAAAAACCACTGATCTGAATCCCGAAACCTCATCTGATTTTATAGTTATTCTGCACTCTAATGAACATAATGCAGTTTTATCAAGGCACCAATCACTACAAGATGCCTTTACTTGATTTCAGCCTTTCTGGAAATCACAATGACATAATTAAATTGCAATGACTGCAATGGTCAGATAGAGCAGCATTTCGCTTGCTGAACCAACCCAAAGATCATTTATGCTTTGGGATTTATCAAGAAATCATTAGTGTGTTAAACTTGAAGGTCATTAAGGTGTTACGTTAGCATTGTAAACAATACACTTTGGTCTGGAGGGTTGTTTGTTAGGGAAACATTATCTGCAATTTCCCTCCATATTGCAAATCTACTCATCTCATGAGGTACTGCAGGTTCATTGGTTCTGATGAATCAGGACTGAAGAAACTACTCAGAGACAGAGTTTCAGTTTTTGGCAATAGGATTGTGGCCTAAATGAACTCCAACTATGTAATTGTGAGGAATTTTTTTTTGTTGTTATTGTGAGGCATTTTTGTACAATTATTTCCATTTCCACTGTCAGATATATAAGCCATTGGAAGGAGCAGGCTATGTGATAGTTATCATAACTCAGAAATGCATTAAAAAATAACTACGATGCAACTGTCAAAGACAATTGCATTTACACGCACGCACACATTCACACATGAGTGAGCACTTAGGTGCACATACACACAGAAGCAAACGTACTGAGGCGAACTTGAACACATTCAAGTGCATACATACAGAGAGAAAAGGTGTTCCCACAGATAGTGGAGTCAATGTTCTTAATCCAAAGCAGACCCCATCTGTCTCCCATTATAAAGACTCTGCCTTAGCCCCAAGAATGTCTACATTTCATAAATATTATCTAGGCCTGGCAAAGACAGCCGGACAAAAGCCAGAGCACAGAGCGTTTCTCAGGGCCGCATCAGGGCATAATTAGCAATCATAACATCATCTCTACATGCCATACAGTCTTATTTTCTGGAAGCCTTTTAATTGCCTTGAGGTATAAGAGGGGGAGAAAGTCTTCAATCTGAAAATTAAATAGAAGTAATAACAGCCTGAAACTGGGTCAAGTATTTCTCAATAAACTAAACAAAAAGTTTAATAAAATCACTGTGCTGGACACAAGGGCTGTATTTATTTATGCATTTCTTTATTTAATGAATCGGGTCAAATACAAAAAATAAAAAATAAAATAAAGACACAAATGAACTGGTCAGTTTTTTTTTTTATTGATCTCAAATGCCATAGCTGCAAGACAGGGGGAACAGTAGACATACTGGATACAGAGAGGAAGAGGAGGAGGAGGAGAAGAAGGAGAAGAAAAAGAGGAAAAAGAAGAACAAGTAGAAGAAGAAGAAGATGTAAGCTCATTACTAGGACAAGTTTTAAAACCAGAGTGAAGAAAGAAGAAAAGTAAAAGTTAAGCACTTCCTAAAACTTTGGCTTCCTTTCTTTCCATCTTTCTTGAAGAGTTTACCCCCTCCCTGTCTTCCCCATCATACCACCTGTACCCCCCATTCCCCCACCCCTCTCTCTTACTCATTCTCTCTCTTCACTCTCTTTGAGTTAAGGAGGGTAAGGTAATCGTAATGAAATGACCCCGTGAGGCACGATGGCAGCCCTTGCCTGATAAGTTATTCCTGACTGGCTTTTAAGCTGCTGTCAAGCAATTTCCCTTGAAACCCTGCTTTGTTTTTTAAGGATGGTGTGTGTAGTTGTGATGGTGGCATTGGTAGTGTGTCTGCATGTGTGGTGATGGTGATACTGGGTGGGGGTGGAGGAGGGAGGGTTGCTTTGACATCCCTACTTGTCTCCCATGAGAGGTACAGATGACAACCTAAAGGTATAGGTATGTGTGTGTGCTGATGTGTGTGCATGAGGGTGTGTCTGTGCATGGGTGCAGTGTGAGACATCTCATAGATGACAATCCCGCTAATTGAAATGACAGATTATTCTAATGTGCAGAAAGTCATTAAAAACCCAGCCGCCGTTTTTCTCCCTTTTTTCTGTTTCCCCTCGCAGAGAATATTTCTGACTCTAAGTCTGAGCTGGAAAATCTGCACTTAAAAAAGATGTTAGCTTTCCTGCCTTCAAGCTCATGATTATTATCAGGATCACCTGCCACATAGTTAACACCCAGGAGATACTTTTCCCAACTTTCGCTCAAATTAATATCACCGCTAAGTGAGGGGGAAAAAGTTGCTGCGTTGGACAATAAATTTTCAGTTTTGTGTTGAGGGTGAAAACTGGTCTGATGACTCACAGTATCCATGATTATCCAGAGCAACAACTGCATGTACAGCTGGATTATTTCAGCTTACCAGTGGCTCTGAAGGCTAAGACACATTCCCATTACTTCCTGTGTTATCTCGCTAAGCACAGTGCACATGCTACATTGCATTATTATGAGTTCTGTATATATGACAACAGTGAAGAAAGCCAGAGTCAAGCTAAAACCAAGGCAACCGTATCTAAGCAAAGGATCATCCAATGTGCCTGGAAATTAAGGTCAAGTGTCAAATGTTTATTTTTGTTCCTCATCCCCAAAGTGCTGAAAACTTTACTTTTCTTCCTAGCTGGGTTTGACAGAACAGCACAGTGCATCTCTGAATATGTGGGATTTAAAAATAAAGACAAAAGTCTGTTAAAAGAAGCATTGTTAGCAGCCAAACCATGCAATGCAAAACTTGGTTTCAACCTACAAAAACCCTTTAAAGGCAACTATTGGTGGGTTTTGCTGAGGGTCTGCAGAGGGGGGAAGAAGGGGGATGGGAGAGAAGGGGGGGTAACATTCATGTTGCATTTTCCTTTAAGATCATAAAAAGGCACACAGTTAGTCATTTTTTTGTACATCCAAACACTTCCTTGTTCACTACTTCCCTGTCTGAGACGTAAATATCCAACTATTTTTTAATTTTCCTGTTTTCTTTTTGCTCCCCACTCGAGTGAGCTGCCTACACTGATATGGCGTCATAATATCCTCAAACACACTGCAAGTTGATATGGTATTTCTCCATGCAACAGATCCAGACAGCTAAAACACCAGCCAGGGACACATTTTTCCATTTCTCTCCTCTCCTCTCCACCTAC
This sequence comes from Kiunga ballochi, assembly GCA_037177335.1. NCBI lineage: Eukaryota > Metazoa > Chordata > Actinopteri > Atheriniformes > Pseudomugilidae > Kiunga > Kiunga ballochi. The sequence continues at coordinate 13,359,746 of JBAMIG010000019.1, forward strand.
ACCTCCTCCACTGACATTCAGCGGAGGTAAATATTTAACAGCATGCTATTGAGTGCCGTGTGCAGTGTGGCACAGGCCGGGCTGCGGTTGAGATATGTATATAGACAAGACTGTTTTATTAAGAGTCGCTGCAGACATATTAAGGTAAAGTATGCCTGACACCTGGGGAGGAAATTGCCAGTATATGACACTATTCCTCAATACTGTGGCAGCTCGCTTCAGTGCAATTTTGCACAAGGCGAGTGACAGAGAATGACATGCAGAGAGGGAGGGAGAGAGAATGAGAGAAAGATGAAATAGTGAGTGTGTGCAAGGTGGTTCAAATCGAGGGGTGTGTCTCCAGGTGTGTGCATACAACAGATGTGTACGCATGTGTGTAGGTGGCACGGTGTGGTGACATGCAGAGTTTGTAATTGCCTTACCCCATGTGAAGGATTGGCCCAGAGATACTGCTGTTTACCTGTGCTTTGCTATGGTTGCCGTTTGTGGGTGTGATGGAGGGAAAGGGGACTGCACTGAATGATTAAATTGGTGACACTGGTGTGTAACTTGTAGCCAAACACATACAGGTATAGAGAGAGGCAGATAAATGTAGTGAAATATGTCATTTATGCACAAATGCAGCACTCTTAAATTCCCAGTTGCTTTCCTCCTAAAAATATCTGTATAAAGTCATGGCAGGAAGGTTTGGCACAGAGGCTATACTGCGACACGACAGCGCTTTACACAAAAATGATTTCCATTCCTGAACATCAGTCTAAGGATGGAAAAAATATGTTACCTAACATCATAAGTATGTCCAAGTATGAACGCCTTGAAAATAGATATTGTTCCATGAGTGCTCACTTTAATTTATGACTCACTGATGAATCATTAAGTGGAGCATTTTTCATAAAAGCATATCTGTTTTTTTTTCCACAAAGGCCTTTTATGCACACACTGACACACAGCGACTCACACAATCCATCCTAATACTGAAAAGGCCGCTTTTAACACAAAAAATGTGGTTTTATTTCCAACACCTAGAGGGCACTGTTGTCCACAGTGTCAGCTGCATGGACATACTGAACTGCCTGTGCTGTCTGACTTTCCCCTTGAAAAGACACCAATTCACACAATTACATTCTAATTAAAAAGAACAACCTAATTAACCCGGGGAATGTGTCCTATAATTCGGTAATATTAACATGATCATCCTCGTGCTTGTAAATGATTGGTGATAAAAGCAAAAGCAGAAATTAAAGCCACTTACTAATTAAAATGGGGAGATAAACATGGGCATGTGAAAATGAGGGAATTGGGAAAGACTTTATAGTTTTAAGTAGTTTTATTATTACCGTGTCAAATATGAATTTGAGTAATCATATTTTCTTTGAAGGCTCAAAGCTGTGATTGGGATGAGCGGAGCAACACGCCGCATGCTCTGCTCCTCGCCAACTCCCCCAAAGAGGCAGATATTCAAGAGCAGCACTATATCTTAAACATGCAGAACAAGAGTTGAGCTGAAAGTGATACACCAGATCAAATTGCTATCATAAATTCCTCATAATCCAATAATAATAAAAAGAAAGAGCACAGACTTTGTATTAGTAACACATTTCCCAACGACTTCCTTTAGAATTCCCAGACACGTCGCTGTGCGCAGGAATGGCAGCACTTGACTGCTCATGACTTGTGATTCGAAAATTGAACCAAAGGACAAAGAGGTGAAGTGACGATGAAGTGGAGAGACACAGAGAGAATGAAAGTGCAGAACAGCAGCACACTTTTGTGGCTCATCATCACTACCTATTCCCGCTTGGCAATATATCTGTCAAAGCCCTCATCACCATCCCAAGGTACAGTCTTCCACTGATAATGACCCATTTAGGTAAATAGCTCTGATCATCAGCACAGTAACCATTATCATAGATATATGGACAAGCATGGGACCACTGAGGTGTCACTAGCAAAGTGAATCTTTGTAATTTGTAGACACACACACACACATATATATATATATATATATATATATATATATACGAATCCGCGTGTGTGTGAGAGCACGCATGCAACACTAACCATCCAGTTAAGCATCATTAACCAACAGCTATAGCTTTATGACTCTGTATATGAATAGAAACATTTGGCAAATAGTCTTACTATTTAAAAGCAAATTTCTGTCATTATAAAACAAATGTGATTCATTTGTTGAAAGCGCTGATTGAGATGTAAGAAAATGAATGTCTAAATGATCATGAGGCCTCTTACTGGAGGGGACAGAAGCTGTCAGACAGGTCTACATGAAAAACATCATACTGAAATACTTAACAAAAAGGTTTAAAGCTTCTCTTGTTGTGCATCAGTAAATATATAAATTGGCTATGTTTTTGGATTGCTGGATACTCAAATGATAGTCCTTCCTGAGTATATAACACATACGGACATTTCAGCAAAATTGAACTGATGAAGTACTAATATATATGTATTACTTTTATTCAAGTCTTTTACTTTGATGTGCTTTTAGTATTCGGAGTGATGTCCAATCAGGAATATGTGTATATGTGAGTCATACAAGACAGACTTCCCTTAACAAGATTTAAGTAATAAAATAACATATACATAGATACATAGATAGATAGATATAAGTACAAGTGCTCTGCATTAACATAATTCCATGCATATTGCATACTTGAGTATTGCATCTTTTAATGTCGGTCACAATCAATTGAAGGGCATAAAAAAAATAGAGCACTTGTTTTGATAAATTATTCTGTTGCAAAACCACCGCTAGAAAGCTGTTTCAAATGTGTATTAGGCATGTAATGTCCAGGAAATAGCTGGAACATGATGTATAGAGTGTGCATAATTCCTTGTCCTTCACTGGAAAAGTGATAAATTATGCAAATGGAACATTTCGGTGATTACTATTTAATAAAGTAGCATAATTAAAATGCAAGCTTTAAAGATGTGTTTTGTTTTGACAGTAGGGGTGTAACACATACATTTTCAAAAATCACATAGAAAATCAGTTGGATACACTCACATGGAGGCAGTAGAGGCAGTGTGTGGCATGGCCTGAAGCTATCTGTCTGCTTTAGTGACTCCTGACACCCTCCTGCCCCCCTTCCCTCCTTTTTATGATGTCTAGGGACAAAAAAATGTTTGATGCAGTTCCCTAACTTAAAAGACCCCTGTTTTGTTCTAATGACCCCGGGTTCAAGGCCATGAACAAATGTCCTCTCCTCCTCAAAGCTAAAAAAAAAAAAAAACACCCACTGGTCTGTAACACCTCTGGTAGAAGAAACTGCAATCAAGGAGAAATGTCAGAAACTTAAAAAAACTGCAGCTTAGATTGCAGACTTCATACTCACTAATATGTAGTAAATAATGAATGAATGTTTATGTTTGATCCTATCCAACACATGTACTACATGACCCTGCCAGATTACCAGCGTTCATCTGTTTTTAATTACAGTTACTGAATGTAAAATTGCAAGTGTTGCAAAAAGGGCTCCAGGCGGTTTAAAAAAAGAGAACTTTTCACTCTCTTTCATGTACGTAATACACTGTGCAGCAGCGATTACATGTATGTAAAACTACATGAATCATACGCCCGTACAGCAGCTGCTCCGGCTTTTATCTCCTGCTTACTTTTGTCCTTTCAAAGCAATGTCACATAACTTGGAGCTTTATTATTCAACCCTATCAACTGAACTACAACTTTGTATTGTAGTGCATACTCCCTTGCTGTAGAATTTGAGGTTTGTATAATGAAGATTTACTGTATGCAGATAGAGGCCCACTTTCCTTCAAAACAGCCAATATAAACTTATTCAAGCCCATTATGTGTCAGGGTACATTCAGAAAATAAATGTCATAAAAACAGACATGTCCTTATAAAAAGTTAACGAATACAAATATAAACAGTGAGACATCGGCATAATTTCATATAGTACATCATGAACAGGGCTCAGGTAGTTTGTCTGGCCTCCGCTGGCAGCAGCAAGTGCTTGAGAGGAGGTAGTTAGGGCCTGGTGCTCTGCCAAGCCAAACTCCTGAAGCATGCAGAAGGCTAATGCTCTGCCTCTGATGTGTGGCTCTGAAAAACCACAGGACCACTCGCAGGGTCCACTAAAACTCCATCACTCACTCACACCCTGGCAGAGACAGAGTGATGGAGGAGAGAGCAAGGCATGCTGAGGGAGAACGGATAGAGAGAGATGGAAGTGAAGAGGGGAAAGTGAGGAGATCGGGGAGGGGAAGGGGTAGAGGGTAACAGTCACGCTGTTACAACCGCATGATTGAGGAATGGCTGCATATGAAGAGAAAAAAAAAAAGGGGGGGAGAGCGAGGCCAAAAAATAGTGACTGTATAGTTTGGGTCTCTTAATGCATATTCCATTCATCTTTTCTCCTCTAAAATGTCTCATTCCTCAGTGGCGTGAGTAAATCAGATAGCCTGTATCAGATGGAAACCAGCGGGGGATTCTGGAGTAGATCAAAGGTGTGGCGGTGGTTTAGATAAGTCTACACGCCATCCCCATACAGTTCATCTGTCTTAAACGGCTGCTCATTTCTCTTGTCAGATAGAAAGAAAGGCTATATATAGCTGTGATTAAGATGTCTGGAGCAACTCTTGCAGTCTTTAGTCAATTGGAAGCTTCCAAGGACTTTGTTGCCATTGCATCACTGCAGGAGATTTGTTTCATATTAACTGTTGCTCTAGGGCTCTATTTTTTTTAACATACTTGTGTTCCTGTGGAGTAACACTTAATTTGCAATCTCATAATTTACAGGTAATCAAGCCAAGAAGCTCACCAGTATGGTCTGGGTTGCTTTCTAACAACTTTTCAGCCAAGACCTGTATAATATAAATGTTCAAGAGACCGTGTTAAATTTGATTGATTTTCTTTACTGTGTTGCTTTGTGCAAACCAAATATACATTTCCTCACTTGTTTACATTGACATGAAAAAGTTTATTAAGATGCCTTTCAAGTGATTTCAGACAACAAGACCCACAGGGGAACTGGAAACTAGTGTCTATAGACATGGGGATATTTTATGGCTCATATCTGATCCCAATCCTCCTCCTGGCTCTACCCCAATAGGTAAATCATCTTTTCTTTCAGGAATCAAAACATAGTAGTCATCCAACTATTCAAATGGTCCCCAAGGCCCCAGCTGGAGGGCTAGATGAAAAGGGGTCACTATACATCTGAAAACAAGGGATTACAAAATAATGGTAATGATGAGGGAGAGAAAGGGAGGAGGGACGCAAACAACTATTGCCAGATTTGATACTTTCTGGTTGGCTTCTGGTGGGTAAATGACTTGGTTAGGGTTAGATGTAACTCTTTTGACTTCACATAACTTAGCAGGAATTTTGAACACAGTGGTACGCCATGAGAAGTTCTCTAAACAAAAGTTTTTTGACTAATGTGATGTAGAATCATGCAAAGTTGTAAAATATAAACACTTTTTTGTACTAATGGGACGTGGATTTAATTTCTTTAAGAAAAAAAAACGGATTGAGCTTTAAAACATTTGAACACTGAGAAGCTTAAGATCCTGTCACAGACAAAGATCATTGAATAAATAAAAATCAGAAGAAAATTAAACAGTAAAAGTCGTCTTTCTTTTCGATTTACTTTAACCACAAAGTGGTGACTCCTTTAGATTTAGTGTGTGTGTGTGTGTGTGTTTGTGGTGGAAAGAAATGGGGAGCGATGGGGGGGATTTTAACAATGCTATGGTCCCAAACAAGCTTAAGCCACTTCAAAACATGAACATGGACCATTTTGTTTGATCTGCTTTTAAAGTTCTTGTCAACAAGATGCTGATGCAGTTAAAAGAAACAGCTATATCCCATGTAATATAACACATAATGATATTTTATATAATTTTTGTTTTGATTGTGTTCCACAGAGTTATTTAATGTAAAAAAGTGTCATGTCCCAATAAAGATTGACTAACTGGATTCAGGGACACTAAAAAATATTTGATGTGAAAAACTAGTCACTTAAGGGACATTTAGCATATAATTACTAAACATTTTATGCTTTTTGCTGATAGCTGAAGGGTAAAGGATCAGTGCAGCGTGTCAATCATGTAAAACACACATACCATAAACACATTATACAAAAAAAAAAATAATACTCAAAAGCAGGAAAGAAACATATGCTTTCCTCATGCTTGGTATTAGTCTATATGGCCTTTGACTAGTTTAGTAGAGCACAAACAGAACTCACACACTTTAGATATTGAGTCTCTTGCTGTTGCTTCATGATGTCACTGGCAAACACTCATTGTGGGGAACACACGGCCAAACAGCGAAACAATTTGTTTAATCATAAAGTGCATTTACATAAGGCAACGGCTGCATAAATGAATGCATAATTGAACAGGTTAATGCATAATGTAGCACTCCCCAGGGACAATAAATAAAGTGCCTTTTGAAAATGTGCTAGCCAGAAAAAAAAAATAGAGAGAAAGAGAGCGAGAACGCTACCCGCACAACATGAAACACATTCAACGAGACAATGCCAAGGCCAAGAAGGTAGAAAGAAAGGGGGAAAAAGAAAGAAAAGAATATGGCAGGAAATAAATAAATAAAAAGTTGAAGCCTTGCTAAGAGGATTTAGGGACATGCTTCGTTTCTTTCCATAATCTGTCTATTAGCACCAAAGTATTTCCAGCTCTCATAACCATGGCTGTGACACTGTTAGAAACAAGCTCACACACCAAACATCTCCTGGGAATTCACCCTCACTCCCAGTTTGTCCTCTTCTTTTCTTTTACGTCTCCTCTCTGCTTCCAAGGCCGTCACCATTTGTAACTTTTTTTTATGCCTTCTTCTCTCTCTTTTTCCCAACTTGCTATTTACCAAGACCTCTTCTTCTCTGAGCCCAAAGTGATTTATCGAGACACAGCCAGCTTGTCAGGCACGAGCAGATATTGATAAGCGCACAACTTCTAATCAAGATCAGAGGAAGAGGCCATCAAGCTGTCCATACATGGTTCTGCTGGCCTGCCATGTTACACTGGAGTTTCTCTCATAGCAAGAGGAAAAAATATTCATCACATGAGTGTAAATTACTGCAAGTCTTAGAGTATGTGAAGGTCACATGGTGGATTCACATCTCTTCACTTGCACTGATAGCAGTGCAGTTTAATTTGAAGGATGAAGGTTTCCTTATAAAGGGAATTATACTGAAATAAAAAAAAACACATGTTTGGGGCACTCATGAGAGCTTGCCAACTCATCGCAGCCCAGTGATGCTTGGTTTGACTGCTTTCAGAGCACATTTAACAGCAATGGGAATGTGCAGCCTGTCAGACTCAGGAAAGTGATCAACATCTATATCTTAATGGGCAGTGTGCTTTAATAACCATGTGTTTAAAGGAAGGGACCAAACTGTAATATCTGAAGATAATCGTGAAGCTTTAGTGTCACGTTCGGTATTCAAACTCTGGTTAATTACCTTGTGGTTTGGGTTGAAATGCACCCTTTGAGGTCTTCAGCCACATGTTAAAGAAATGCAGTATGCATCTATTTCAGTGTTACCCAACTCCTGCGTGCTTTAACATATGGGACAAAATAAAATGAATGGTATTGAAGTGTTTGTGACAGTTTAGGAATGATATCAAATATCAAAGATGCATCACGTTAAAATGTTATGGAAACAATATCAGCCAGTGTGTAAAGCACAATGGGGTTTTAAAGGGCTAGAAGCACAATATGATTTGAGCCTCCCTGAACACTTTGGCACCACATCCTAATGGTGACCATGCTGCATTTTTAATCCACACATTCGTTTACAGAATTTGACTTTGGCCAACATCATACCAGTACTCAGTTTAGCTCTGGTTTTGTTACTGGGATAGTCAATAACGCAAACATGGCACAGAATCAATCTATGTTTCCATGTTATGTATGACTGTGGCATTTTTTACCTTTATGTGAAAGTGACAGTAAACATAAGCAGAAAAAGAGACACAGATTCCAGAATAAATAAACTAGTTTCTTTACCTAAAAAAAATCCAAAACAAGCAATCTCCTGTAGCAAAATGGCTCAAAACCATATCTGCCTTGTCCTGGACTTTCTTCAGAGGATGCGGGAGGAACTGATTAAAACAGCACTATTTATCCCTCCTTTTGTTTTAGATTCTGGCATTTTTCCATTTTTAGTTAAAATATTTTGTGATATATCTGTAACAATATTATTATCACTTTATTCAGCTATCTTGACATTCCAAGTGCACTTGCCTGCTCTCTGATGGTGATGGGCCTCCAAGAACCAGTTGCATTTGCTTCTGCTTTGGGCTGGCTCCAAGATAAGAGTCCGCTTTGAAATCGAGTGCTTTTAAATCCAATACCATTTATATTTGGCACCAAAACACCTCAGTGTCCAATAGACTGTTATTCAGAGATGTAGCATAAAATGCTAAGCTATTGAACTCCTTTTTAATAAGCTACAGTTAGATAGATTCACTCCTTCTGTTCAGTGAACTTATGAGTTTCATGAATACAATTCTATAAACTGGCAGAGGTGGATCTTTTAGTTAATGTGGTTTAAGGTATTATTCTACTTTAATGTAAATGATCAAGATAGCAAGAGCCAAATGCCAAACTTGAATATCAAAACGGCAGTTTAAACCAAACGGTGATGTCATAGTTGCTATTTTTATCTAAAATAAAGTATGTGGTGATGGTTCAACTTTGGGCTTAGTGAATTGTGTTTTCTGTAAACACATCACATTACCTACATCTAAAGCAACTCATGGACTCGGTGACTATTTTGGCTTTTCAGAAATAATTAAGACTAAATATCCTCTTCTGCAATCACAGTGAGTAAATAAAAACATGCACAGAGAAAGATGGATGATTCAGTAAATGCTCAACTATGTAAGAGCTTTTTCATGACAAGAAACATCTCTGTGGATGATGATGTTGTGAAAAAACGCATTAAAAAAACAGCTTTTACCATCAGCTGATGGTCTCCCTGTGCACCCACACCTACATCCATTTAAAACCCAGATGAACCAGCAACTAGAGGAAAGCGAAAACAAAACAGAGCGGCTGTAGTCATTAAAGCGGCTGTTATGTGAATCTCAGAGTGTACTCAGATACCTGTCAATGTCTGTTTGTGTCCTGCTGGCCCACAACGCAAATGTGTATGTGGCTGTCAGGTAAGATTGCGGCACTTACACTGTGATGTGTCACACCTGATTACCGATACATGTTCCCTTCTTTCACTCCCGCATGCCTGCAAGTATGTGTGATGCGTGCGTGAGCGTGTGACAGACAGGCATCAGCCCGGGTTTGGCGGATGATGACAGCGCCGCGACCTCTGATGACGCCCTCCATTTTGTCACCGGCGAATCACGCAGATTACCCCCAGCGCCATCTTCTTACTCTGTATGCTAATGAAACGGAGAGCGGGGGTAATGAGAAAAGAGTGACAGATAAAAAAGAGGGAGGAATTGAAGGAATGGCACAGGTAACAGTGTACAGTATGAAAGAACGTGTGAGAGACGCGGAAAAGGCTTTAAATGTGTGCAACAGTGAGGAGTAAAAAAAAAAAAGAGAATATACAAGGAAGGAGGCATGTCTGTGAAAACACACACTGTGTGAAGGAGATGAAAAACAAATATGGGAAGGGGGAAGAGAAAGAAAGGGAGACTAATGAAGGTCATCAGCAGCCGTTGTGGGGCTCCCTTGGATAGAAAATTTAAGGAGAGGTAGGGGAGGCTCTGGTGAGTATGATGAATATGATTAGAGGCGTGCGAGTGTGTGACAGTAATGAATTCAGTGAGTGGAATAGAAAAAAGAATATAGGTCTCAGGGAGTGTTGATTTTCAAACAGGGGCACCGACTGGTCACTGCGGTGGCTCTGATTCTTCTAGATATGCATGTGTGTGTTTGTGTGTGTGTGTGCTTGTGTGTGAGTGCCTGGCTTTCATGAGTCAGGAAGTAGGTGTGTGTGGTTAATGTGCTGAGATGGTGGGTGTAAGACACAGCTGGGCCTGCTGTAATTTATATGAAAACAGAGCTGTTGGGTTTTGTCATTAGCTAAAAGGCAAATTTCATTATTTTGTTAATATGGAACCTGATGATTCTTTTTGATGTCTCCTTTCTTTTCCACTACATCCATGCCTCCCGCTGCCTTTTTGTCTATTTACCTCTCCTCCCTCTTTGACCCCCCTCCCCCTCCCCAATTCAGAGGATCACTTCTATTCAGAGCAGCCGTCCCTTTCAAGGTTGAAGAAAATGGCCATGTGTCTGGGTATGAGTGTGTGTGGAAAGTGAGAGTGATTTTCATTCATGGTCCTGCTGAAGGAGGTGATGGTGACTCACCTTCGGCCCACAACAACACACACACACACACCTTGCACAGCTTCCTCTCCTCCCTGTCTTTGATGTGTGTTTAAGTCCATGGCTAATCAGGTAGCATCAGGCCTAGTCCTCATTTCCCCTTCACACCAGCCCCATTAGGGAGCAGGCTTTCTGGAGCGGGCCGATAAGGACAATATGCTCCTCTCTAGCACTCTCTCTTCCACATATACCCTAAATCTCCTACTACTCTCATTCTTTCTTTGCTCCCCTTCTGCTCTTTTCCCATCGTTTGCTCTCCAGCGGCTCCTCGTTCCCCCCATCTCTCATTCTCCCTGTCACAGGCTTCTTTCACCTTTAACTTTTCTTTCCATCTCACCACCTCTTCCTAAAAGTCCTATTACTCCTCCCCCTTCCCCTTTTTCTCTCTTTCTTTCCCATATTAACCTCTCTACTCTCTAAATCACGCACTACGCCACCATCCCACCACTACTTTGTCAGCCTTCCTCCACATCCATCTCTCACTCTGCTTCCATCCTCATTCCCAAAGTCATTCCCCAAATCCCCAGCAACATTCTTTCAGTAGCTTCCTTCATGCATTTCTCTTTCACTACCTCTATTCTTCTTTCCCAGTAGTCCTCAACTCTTCCTCTCCTTCAAATTGCCTCGTAATCTCATGCTCCCACCGGGTTTCCCACTGTCTTAAACTGTACCATTTTCTACCTATTTCCTCTTACTGCCAACTGTGCCTCTGGGAAAAATGTTCTTGTCTTGGAGAAACGAAGAAAGTGGCCACATAGTCAACTTAACTGTTAGGAGATGAGAATATACACATAAAAATCAGTTATATGTTCTCTGCGAGTCATTGTAACATAACACACACTCTTAAAAAGTATTCTTTTTCCCACTATATGACAACCAACATTGAAATATTTGCAGGTCTCCCTGTTTAAACACACCTAACTAAAATGAATGGGTCATTGCTCATTACTTAACAAGTTGTTGGAACTATTTAATTGGAATTAGGTGTTGGAGCAGGAAACCACCTAAATCCTGCAGGACAGAGGTTATATAATCTGAAATCTTTGGTTTAACTCATTGGCTGCAAACTCCAACAAAGAGCTCTGTGCCCATGAAGCATTTTGGCTCAAATATCATGATTATGAAATGTTATAGATGTGGAGGGCTAACTTTGTTGGGTGCATGCATCGGAGCGTCTTCCTGGTGCGCGTTTGGAAAGCACATTTTGGGGACATTTTGACAAGCGTACCTGGCCAAATAGACTTTCCATTTACAAAAAGAGCATTTAGTGTGAAAGATGTCAAACGACGCCTTTGGCATGGTAAAATAAAGCCACTTTGTCAAATTATAACTCGTTGATTTCACCGTACTTTCTCAGGAAAACTTAGCTTAGCCATTCCCTGAAGGCTTCTGCTAGAGCATATCAGGGAACAAGCAGCTTCATGAAGGTAAAAATACCACAGAGAGGTCAGATATAAAGTTAGGGAGATGTTTAAAGAGAAGTTACATTATGCAAAGGAAATTTAAAAATGTATCACAAGCTTTGAACAATTCACTGATGTTTAAATTGATCATTTGAAAATGAAGAGTACATCTCAACTGAAAACGTATCAAGGAATGATCGTCCGCCTAAACGGACAGGTTCTGTTGGAAGAACACTAACTCAGAAGCACCCAAGGGACAAAAGGTGGTAGACTTAAACACTTCTGCAAGCCGCTGTTTGTAGCTGTGTATTACAAATGTAATAAAGCAATAAAAATGTATTTATTTCCTCATTCATATGTAGTGAATGTCAAATTAAGATTTGTTTAAAACTTTGATTTGCTGAAGTTACTTAACTTGGCTTTCCCTGTTAAATCTCCCTGCAGGTCCACCTCAGGGAGGGGCAACTCCACACCTCGATGGCCGCAGTCCTGCAAGTGTTAGGAACTTCCCTCTTGTAACATACCTGAATCATATCAATGGATAATTAGCAGACTTGTGAAGAGTTTGGTGTTAAGCTCTGCACATGTCTGCTAATTAAGTCTGATGTGTGTCAGGTGGAAGTGGAAGTTCCTAACCCTTGCAGGACTGCAGCCCTGGAGGACCGGAGTTGCACATCTCTGTTTTAGCTCAACATCATTTAATTAAACCCAAGCTTACCCTTTTGTACAATTACACATTTTTGTCACTCAGCTCCTTGCAGAGATGCAGCTCATGCCCCCAAACATGGTTACACTGCTGTTCAATGTTGTCATAAGCCTGCTAAATGGTTACATTTAGGCTCAACATGTCTTACATGTTGCACCACGCCCACTTTTTACACATTGATCTGGTCAGAAGCACAAATAATGATGAAGGATTAAGATATATACACACACACACACACACAGAATAAAAGCATGTAAATGAAAGATAAAAAAAAACAATTCAGCACATTATACATTGTTTATTTCACTTGTACATTTCACCATCTCATGCTGAGGTTTAATTTAAGGTTAAGACTTGGGAATCAATGGGTATCGCAACCCCCCTCCCCCCAACCACGTTCCGTTTGCTGTCTCTCATTAGTGTCTTTCTTGAGTTTGCCAAAAAAAATCAGCTATTGCATGTTTTTTTTTCACCATTTCAAGTGTTTACTTCATCTATCATAAATGTTGTATCAACAACGCAGCAGAAAACGAAAGTATAAAAAGAAAAACATGTACTCCACATTTAGTGAGGCAGGAGTTCATTTAGAAAATGCTGAATTCAAGCACAACAGTAATGCGATTCACTGCTGAGGTCATATAAATATGTTTACAGATCAAAAGCTGGGGTGGATCCACTCTTTAATGTGTAACAAGATTAATAAAGGTTGTTGTATATGATCTGAGGGCATGTGCAGGAGCATTTTGTCACAGTGAAAATGAACTTCTGCTTTCAGCTCAACGACCAACGTCAGCATTTTACTGTTTAGTCTGTGAGATTTAACCACAAATAGTGCATGAACCTTTGTTTGCTTGGTTTTCGACAGACTTGTAATTTAAATGTCCAGCTTTCCTGTCAGTTTCAGTTCCCCCTGACCTATTTCAGTGTATGAAGTATGTATTTGTTTGTTTTCCTTTTTTTTTTTTTAAGGTATTTATCTTTATATTTATTTGATTTATTTTAGGTGATGTGGTGAAATCATTTTCTTGATTACTAAAATTAATCTTAATTGTTAAATAGTTCTGATTTGGCTCCATCTCAATCTTGAGCTACACAATGGTGTATTTAGGTTGCAAGTTGTGTAAGTTTTGAGAAAGTGATACAAATATAGTTCCTAGAAATTCCTACAAAAAATGTATGAAATGTATGACTATATTGATCATACCTTCCCAAAACAAAATATAAAGTCCAGAATATCACTTTTAATATTTTGTGGTTTAAATTTGTAATCACTTTGCCATATATATTAACTTTTTGAGGTGTATATAGCTAGAATTATGTGTATAAAATTGCAGAGAAAGGAAATAGTCCCAATTTTATATGTCATCACTGCAGGTTGTTAACTATTTGCTTTAGTGCAATGTATCTCCACCTATCCGGGGCTTCAAGTTGGTTGAAACAAACATAAAATCACCTGCAAACATGATTGAATGCAGATCTGCTTACACCATCAGATATGAACACAGGCTTTGGTTATGACTATTAGCATGAACAACCCTAATATACCCACCATGCGACCCAAACAGGAGTTATTAACTCACATAAAAACACATCACGAGCACAGGCAGCAAATCATTTGTATCAAGAAATAGGGAACAAATAATGGCTTGTAAACACAGTAATGACTGCTGCAATGATCAACAACCTCTTAGTCTCTGTGTCTCCGTCTCTCTTGGTGGAAGGGCCCGCTGTTCAAACAGTCCAGCGCTAATTTGGGATAAAAAGAAAATACTGACTTGCAGTATTCTGCTGGTTTACCACAGATTTCCGAGGGACCACACATACAGGAGCAAAGTACCACATGCGTTCATTTGATGAAATTAGGTTAGGAAGAAGTCTGTTCCAAGCTTTCTCCCTTTGTGTGAGAAGAGCTCATGGTGTGGAAATTAAGAGCCTGCGTGCGCTTGTGTGTGTGAGAGGCTGACTAATCCCTCCACAGCGCTGAAATGAGTTAAAAACACATCAAAGGGAAGCTTAACCTCTGTGAAACCTCACCCGGTTTTCAAGAACAACAAATGATCATTCTCCTCATTGTTTCCAGGGGGACTCTTTTCACCGCTGCGCTGCTGACTTCCCTCAGTCCTTGGAGTTTTCAAAAAGCTTGTGGTTTCATTTTTAATGACTGCGCCATTTGTGTAAGGGTGTGTGTGTGTTTGGGTAAGAATATATGTGTGTGAGAAGAGGCTTGTGTCTGTGTTTGCACAAAAAAGGGATTTTCGTATGTGACATTGCAAATGAGGAAAACTAACAAGGACATGCAGCTCTGGACTAAATCATTAAAATGTCTGACCAGACAACAGCTATAAAAAAAAAAAAAAAAAAGAGGGTGGGGGGGGGTGTTGGAAGACAGTGACTGGCAAGATGAAGAGACCAGTAGCGGTCCCTGGATTCTCATTATCAGAGTACAATAGTAGTGTTTCTGCATAAATCTAGATATTTCCATTCTTCTCGTCTTGATTTTTACATGTGAATTAGCACTTTTCTTTAAAAGCTAGCAGTATAAAAAGAGTTCTGACTTTCCCATGCCTGGAATGATATGGTCAGAAAATGTCTATTGACAACTTTAAAGCTGCAAAAAGGCATTTATCATAAGGATTTATCTGCTAAGCTCAGTACTCATCAGAGAAGATCTTTGGATGACTCAGCAATTATATACATTTTTGAAAAAGCCTAATCATGCAAAGCTAACAGCTAGCTGCTGTGGCAAGGTCTCGTTTGAAACAGCTTCCACACGCGGACTGTAATTGACTGAAATGTGGAAATAAACATACAGGTAAAACACTCACATGTGTTTTAATTTAATTTTCTTTTAGAGATAAAACAAAAGAGTGAAATCAGTTAACAGGTATTGAAACATAAATTAAACAATAAAACCACATCTTGTACATTAAACAACTAATGCACTCAATCACACACTTCCCAAAGGGAAACTGATGTGCAGACATACCCACATGAGCACGCCACAGCTACGCTGACTGCAGCAAACACAGGACACATGGCGAACAGCTGCAGCACAATCAGAGGCTGAGTAACAGCCGTTTACATCAACATCTGCACCATGTCTGTGGATACTAATAAATGTGCTGCCCTTTATAGTCAATAGAAAATCTACAGTATAAGGTATATTAATTAAAAGTTTTAGCATTAATTTGGTTTTTATTTGAAGGCAAAGTATTTTAGTGTCTCGTGTTTCGATTTGAAGACATCATTATGAAGGTTTGGTGTATCTGCTTGAAGTCGGAGCTAAAATCCATTTTTAAAATGTGAATCTGAACATGTTTTCTTGGAATGAATCTTTTTATGCACCCCACAGCCCCAGCCCATGGGAAAAGTAGAAGTGTGGGACTTGACTCCAGCCTGCAGGACATTAACCTCATACTGAATATGCTCCCTGGTGAGAAGCTGAGGATCAAAGAGTCATGACAGGTCAAAGTCTTCAGGGGGCTTCATTTGGCCAGATGCCTTTCCGTCCTCCCCGACTAAGCGCCTTCCAGGAAGTGAAGACGGCGGATTCCTTGCTTAGCATGCTTCACCTATGCTTGCAACTCACCTGGTTTGTCCACCACAGATCCACTTGGCTCAGCCTGTTACAATCTCTACAGCATCCCCTCCAACAGACCTGATACTGAGAGAATGAGGAAGGCCGAAGGAGAAGGGAGGAGGGTGGGCATTAATCTTGGCCCGGGAGGAGGATGCAGGAGCTGTGCTGGGAGGTGGAAGGAAGGAAGATCTGTTGCTGCACTTGTTCACGCATGGACCTTTCTTCCTCTATTTGCTTACGCAACCACTTATTCTGCCTGCAGACAACTTTTAACTGGACAAAGACAGACAAATATCAGGACAAAAGAAGAGATTAATATTTTTGAAAGCGGGAGCAGCTTTTGAGGGGGCTGGTTGAAACTTACATTTTACAACCATTTAGCTCAATCAAACATCAACTATTAAAAGTTATCATGTTTATCATGCAGCCCACATTTTATTATGTCTCTAATTCAGCTTTTACAGTTGCTTTCATGCACATTGAAACAGAAATGCAAATGGGAATTACAAAAAAAATGGGGGGTGATCATGGAGGCATTGTATTGTGTTCGCAGTTTCAAATGGTTGCAAGCAGGAGTCATGCGACGGAGGAAATTTGTACATGAAAACAACCAATTTGAGCGATCATTAGAGGTCGATTTGACACAAAATCATCCGTGACACAAAACAAATCACACATCGTCAGAACATGATTGGGCTCCCTGAAACACAATTACAGACTAGCTAAATTGAGGATGTTTTTATTTTTTGACAAGGACATTTGGGTAAAAGCAAAGAGGAGTGCGAGTTAAAAAGTGGCTTCAAGAGCAGAAAAAAAGACATTTGGTATTTGAAGTAAATCATTGTTGTTAGACTGCAAATGTAGGAAAAATCCAGATGTATAATAATCCAGATAAAAGGAAAGAAAGGATTAGAAATAATGCTTTTTTAGTAATAAAGATGAGTAAAATACTAAATTTATGGAATAAAAAGACACATGCTGGGTAATGACAGCAGCACTCATCCGCATCTGTTTTTAGTGTGTGAAAGTTGCAGTGAGAGATGATGTCACACTGACATGTCTGGCCGTGTGTGTGTGTATAAGAGTGTGTCTAAGCGAGGCAGTGAGTAAAGCGAGGGAGGAAAACACAAACGGAGATGAGACAGACACATTTCCGGATGCTTCCGCCAACATTATCCGTCCAGACGCCATATGCACGCTCACAGACACACACACACAACACACACAATAAATCTGAGCAAATGTATCTGATGACTAGAAATATCTGGGTCTTAGGCTTAACCCTTGATGAGCCA
>JBAMIG010000019.1:13386760-13401266 GCA_037177335.1 Kiunga ballochi
TGTGTGTGTGTGTGTGCAGGACCAGTGGACAGTCAAGTGTTTATATCCTTTCCCACTGCTTGCATGTTTGTGTGTGAGTAGATCGTCCATGTTGGATCGATGTGTGTAATGATTCACACTGGAGATTAAGAGGCGCTATTACACACCTGACCTGTTAAACAGGCCTCTCTTTCTCTCTGCCTGTCGCTTCCTCTGCTCCACGCTCCTCTGTCTCAAACCCACAACTAATGTCAGCATTAAAACTTCAACAAGTACCAGCTTTTCCCCGCAGCCCGTCAATCAGCGGGCCACTCCACAAACTAACAAAAGCCGGGTGAGCCATTCCCCAGGCCCTGGAGTTTTGGAGAACTGAGGGGGCTGAGGAGTACTTTTGATTCCTCTCTCCTTTGGTGATTTGTTGACTCTTGTGAAGTTCAACGCAGTAAAAAATGTCAGCATTTCCCGAGAATATTCCTCTGTGTTTTTTTCCCCCCACATTGTTTTATCACAGCGGGCCATTTCCCTATGCTGTCATGGAGAGATCAGCGCGGCTGTATTGATATACATCTTTCTCTGAGTCTCATGAAAGGGAAATCATTTACCAGTGGAAAGAAACGTCACTGTTTTTTCCCGATACGATTTGTCCCCCCTTCCCCACACCACATACGCACCCCCGCCCCGCTGCAGACTTTTTTACTTTTATCGTAGGAAGAGGAAATGGATGTCTGTGCGCGTCTCTGTGTAAGTGTGCTTGTGTGTTTGAAGTTGGACGCATGAAAGCTTCCTCTTCTGTGTGAGCTCAACAGCAGGTGGGCCGGTGTGTGGGTTTGTGTTTGTATCTGTCGGGTAAAAGGACTGTCAGGACCCGGCGTGTGTTTGTGTGTGTGCACGCGGATGCTCTTACTTGTTGATTTAGCACACCGATGGCCTCCAGGTTGCTTTGCAGTCTGGAATGCATGTCCTCGATTTTGTTGAGGTTTCGAGCAACACCGCTCTTCTTTTCCGCGCTGTAAGACAACACACAAACAAACGTGCACAAGAAATTAACTTTAGACTTCCACATCTTAAGCAAAAGTAGCAAAAGAAAGGAGAAAATAAAAAAACTTTACTTTCCAGCAGCTGCAAACTGACAGTGTCTCGTGTAGTTTAGCTGAGAAGCTATTAAGTTTACACTTGCTTTAACCTATTTTTCTAGTCATGTGTGTTTGTAAGGCAGTTTCAATGCTCTCAAAAAATCTGGGGCATAAAGAAGTTGGCATGCATCATCTTCATTATAAGCATCCTCATTATAACTTATTACTAAACTCTAAGATGGGTGAAGCAAATGGGTTCCAGAAATCATTAAATCATATAAGAAAGTGCAGAGGAAGGAGGAGAGGCAGGGTGGGCAAAAAACAAATGCAAGCACAGCCAGGGAACATTAACAGTACAAGAAGCCATTTAAGATTTTAACTGTTTATTAAAACTGTTTTGGGAAATGACAAACAAATGTTAGGGTCTCGTATCTTCAGACCCAGGGCTGACTAAGGAATGACTATTAAATTAACGACGGTGGATAATGGTGCTCTGTGCGAGCTGAAGAGCTTGCTGCCCCCGCTTTACGCTCTTTCTTTCATGCCCCAATGAACCTGTCCAGTTAGCATTCAAGAAAGAGAAAAAAAAAAAACCTTCTAAATACTTTATTGAAGACTTCTTAGCCCATTAAAGTACCACTGTACCTCCTCTATGTTAATTTTCTTGTAAAAGAGCAAGCTGGGATTTTCTATCTGAGCGGCAGAAAGGGAAGACAGCCCAGTTTTGCTTCAGTTGAGACGATGCATGCGCCCATCTAAACACTAATAAATGGCATTATTGTTCCTGAAGATGTGTGTGTGTGTGTGTGTGTGTGTGTGTAAAAGGGTAAACATGCACATACAAACACACATATGCAATCTCATAAACGTTTGGCCTTATTATCCAGAACTTAAAACATTTAATATAAAAGAAAACATTGAGATGCTACAAGAACTGACATTTTTGTGTGCAACTTTTATGAGATTCATTAGCTCCCATATATGTGTTACCATCTACTGTAAACTTCAAACACAACAAGAAACACAAACAACAGCTGGAGCAACACTGCATGAAACCGTATCCAGTGAAGCTTCGTACATATCTTTAATGATTTAGAACTTATATAGCAATGTACATGAACCATAAAATCTTTATATAATGCTAATAAAATACACTGTATTGATTAGTTTCTGCTTATAAACATGGCTAAATGAATGCATATGACAGAATAAATTAAGTACAAATCCATTCATCAACCAGCTGACAGCCGCAAAGTGACTAATTTAGTTTGTTCAATGTTAGCATTTTTTAAAAAGAAACCTCATTTCCAGAAAATGACATTTACAAACGGCAGATAATTGCTGGCGACCCTTTGCAGATCTTTTAATTTCACACCATAATGACGATACAAAGAACATTAATAAGAGAAAGGCAGAAATTTACTTTGATCTTTTAAATTATAAATGTCATTTAAAAAGATGAGTTGTGTGAGCTGCCGTTGCTGCAGCGAGGGATGGGAACAGAAAGCAAGAACAACAAAAAAATAAAATAAAAAGAGAGCGGGCGTCAACTTTAAACACAAGCTAGCACTATAAAATCCAAAGCGCCACATCTCCACAGATCCTTCAAATGATTTAAACTCTTTTTCTGGATGGTAATGTGGTCTTCAGCAGATCATGAATCATCACTGCTGCGGAGACAACTGTGTGAGATTTATGCACTAGATGTGAGAGCGCAGCCATGCACTGAGCACTTGGCGTGTTGCCTGTGTAAACATATGTTCCCGTGTTTACATCCAAACACAGATGAGTGTAATTAGCGGCCTAACCCAATCAGTGTGTGTATAATTACAGACATTAGTGTCAAAACCAAGCGAGCATGCTCTCTAAACCAGGCAATAAACTACACGGGTTTTCTCTTGCTCCAGTCCTGCTCATCTTTCTTATTTACTGCTCTCATTTTGCTGTAAATTTTATGCAAGACTTGACTGTTTTTTTACGCAGCCTCCTCTTTATCGCCTCTCTCTCTGTTTCTCTTGTCACTTTAGTTCAGTATGTTTGTACAAATCCTCTGCTGTGATCACTGGGTGCTTTTAATTGGAAGCACATCGTTAGCGGTGCGACTGATGAGGCCTGATGCTTTATGAGCGCTTCCCCCAGATGGGTTGTGTCAGACAGTCACTGAGTCAATGTTGCTGGAAGCAAACAGCATCAATCTCCACTACCATCCCACATTTTTTGTTTCATATTTCTGAAGATGCTTGAAGTGAAACATGGACAGATTTGGAGTAATAACATAATTTATTGTATTTATTGCTTTCCCATGCAAACCATGCCACACAGGAGTAGCTATGAAAACAGGATGTATCCTTATTGTTTGGACACTTTAGACGGTATGATCATGATTTTACAGTCCAGGTTGTGTTTTTACATGGCAAGAAGGATGGCAAGATATTTTGTCCATCAATACTTTTTTCTTATAATAAAAGCTGCATTTGATGGTTTTATTTTGGGAAATGGACCTTGATGCAAACTGACTGCATTTATACCTTAATGAACAAATGGCTTCATTTCCTTCTCTAGCATTCATGTAGCTGCAGAGGAGCTGCTATGTTAAGGTGTTAGGGTTACTCTGACATACAGAGGATGAAAGAGGAATCAAGCATAAACTCAGTGGATAATGGATGATCTGCTCTACCTCCAGGGCCACATACCCATTGTGAGATTATATTTTTACACTGTTTATAACACACATGAGCTATTTTATTTCTGTTTTCTCAACTTGTTGTCCCGCTATCCTGGATTAAAATGGAAAGTCAGGATGTCACACATGGAACATCTAAGAGTGCACTCATTCCTGAAAGCCCAGTCTGCTCTCATCTCTCTCTTTTAGTATTCAAGCAAAAGAAGGAGGACACAAACAAAACAAAGGGAGGGAAATATTTGGGTTGTAGTGCTGAGAAACATGATTATAAAAGTTACTGTTTGCTTCATCTTTCCCTATTTAGTTTTTCTAAAACATGCAAACTCATCTCAGCCTCTGCTCCAAATAGCTTTGTTCTAGATCCAGCTTCACTAGCCTATGTAACAAAAGAGGCATTACACGATAAAATGTGTAACGGGGTGACAGTAACTAGTCGGAGGAAAAAAGGCTGCGCTTCCAGCAAAGCATGGCAGGCAGCTTTGTAACTTTGCAGACCTTTACATGCACATGAAAAGCTACAAGAAAGGCTAAACCTACGAGGCATTATCTTTTACCTTTTATCTATAGAAAGTCTGTTTTGTCAACTGTTTGCCTTATCTCTTAAATGTCTATGGGTTTTATTTGTGAGGGAAAAAAAAAACAACTTTATGGACTGTGAAGCCCAGGTAATCAAAGTAAATGTCTTTTATCCTGGCATATCTAATGACACAACCTTCACTTGGTGTTGAGTGCTGTCAGGGACATTGACAGCAGAGAGACACTGCTAAGATACACTCTGCCACCAGCAATGAGATTCGCACAGAATGTATAGGGCTGCCATGCTAATATTATGACATATCTGCTTCCGTATAGATACAGGATTTTCATATATATGGCATTTTGGAGTGTGTGCGGGGGATGTATAATAATGAAATGAAACAAATTAAGGAGTCTCATAATAAAGAAAAGAGGAGAGGAAGGCAAAAGCAGGGAGAATGGATGGGGAGAAACTATGGAAGATGCTTTTATTCACTGTTTTTATCTTGTTCCGTGTTATTATATTCGCTCAATCAAAACCCCTTCTTGTGCGTGCATCTATATGAACTGCCTCTCTCGCTCCTGTCCCACTCTCTTGCTCATTCGCAATTATGAGGGAAAGACAAAGAAAAGCGATTCATCTTTCTGTCGCGGCCCCTTAATGATATCATTAAAATGACTGACAGCTTTGAAAAGCATTGGGAACCTACCCCAGTCAAAACAAATCTCATCCGTTTTGGAAACAGAGCCTGGTGGTTCGTTAGGGGAGGGATTCACATGTGTAAGGACAGGGTGAGGTTTTTTGGGGGTGGGGGTGTTAATGAGGGATACCTTTTTTTTGGAAGGGGGGGGGGGCAACTGGTAGGGGATCACTGCTGCAGGCTTGCGCCCCTGCAAACACCTTCTCTCCTATGCACACAGCCTCCCTTCTCACTTCCATCCTACACCCAATCCCATCTGTGCCACATTCATTTTCATTGCCTTAATGAACATAACAAATATATCTCCGCTTTATTGATGAATGCTATTTGACAGCCATGGGGGTGGCAAGCAGGAGAGGATAGACACTTGATTGGAGTGTAATCATTGTTAAAAGGCCCAGCATGAATAACCTATTCAGATTAAAGCAGAGACATAACACATACGCATACACTCACAGAAGTGCACACAGGTGGCCTAGGCCCACGGGGTGTTTCATTCACAACTTGGCACTCCTGCTGCTATTATCATCATCAGCTTTGTTCGGGTTAGATTGTGTGTGAAAGAGTGAAACATGGTGGACGCTTTTGTTGGACGTGAATGCTTAACTTTGATCGGCTGGTGAATGCAGCACAAAAACATGCACTCTCTCTCTCTCTCTTACACACTTCACAAACACACACAGATGACTCACGTTTTCCCATCTTGCCGGATGCCCCGGTCTCCGATCTGGGCCTGCAAACAATTAGAAAATGAAAAACAAACCTGTTTGCGATCGACTCTTTTGTCTCCGCTTGCTTTTTTTTGTGTTTTTTTCCCCTTCTTTTTTTCATCGCCCCTCTGCACTTGTTCACCTTGAAGCGTTCCGTGTCTGTCTCCGTCTCATCTGGTACTTCTTTCAGTCTCTTTACCTCCGCCTTCAACGTGTCATTAGCCACCTGAAGCTGTCTGACAAAGGAAGGAAGATGCAGAGACAGAGTTAAACAGGGAAATCTACATAGAGAGGTGCGGAACGACAGACACCTATTATCATCAAGAGGCTCTTGTTAACACAGCAGACAAAATATTCTGCACACCAGTACTGGTGCCTATGTCCCTCTTTTTTTTTTTAGTGTAGCCTCAAACTAGCAATTTAGACATTATGTCTGACACAAACACACCCTTAGATCACAACTTCGTGTACATGTAATGAAATGATTTTTTTCCACAAGCATTTAACACCAACCCTTGTGGTCATTTTTCACAGTATTGTGCTATGCCACCACCTCTCTGACTCCAGAACTATTAATAAATCCTAAACCGTTTTTATTCATGGAAGGGGGAAGTAGATACTTCCTGTTCATAAGATTTGGATTGGTGCAGATTTCCTTTAAAATGAAGCAGAAGCACCTAGTGAGAGACTCTTGTGACAGAAAAGTCCACAAATGTGTCCTTTTATTAAAGCCAAATCCTTTAAAAAAAAACATGTGCAGTTTGAATTGAGACAGAGCAGGAAGCAGACACACACATGATCAGGATTCTGCTGGGTGGAGAGAAGGGATGTATGACACTGTAGGGGGGAGGGATAACAGAAGATGGCTAGACTGCTTTGATCTCTGGGAAGAGGAATCTGTCACGCCCATGTGTGTGTGTGTGTGTGTGTGTGTCATGACGATGCAGACATTATGAAAGACTGGCAGGTGAATATATTTCCACCTGAATCTCTCTAACACGCGCATTAAATACACGGTCACACACTCATTGTTATAACACACTCCCAACCTTATCCTGGTATCTTTGGTCATCTTTCTGAAATAAAAATGCTGTGCAGGGTTGAGACATGAATGCCATATGTAACACATACTCCTTCTCTTTAGTGATGATGTGCAGCAGCTTGTTTTGGGCCTTTATCTGGACATCGAGACGCTCGCTAGAAGCCCTGGAAGAGGAATGTAGGTGAATGAAATCATAGACGACTGAAGCTACTCTGAATTCTGCTTATTCACAAAGGATTTAAGGAGCAGATATTAAATAAATCATTGCATTTTGTTATATTAATTTGTTTATAGGATTATGATGCCTCTTAGATATTTTTTAGATCTACAAAGAAGGAAAAATCTTTATTCATACTTTTGTTCTCTTATCCAAAGGTTGACATTTTCCATCATCAGATGGCTCTCACAGCGAAGATTCGCATTGACTGACTGAGTCTCCTCGAGCTCTGACTGGACTGTTTTCACCTGCAATAAACATAGAAGTTATTTCAGTAAAAAAAACAACAAAAAAAAAAAAAACTGTAGAAATGCTGCATTAGAAAAAAAAGGCAACTGTGCAAAGACATCTGGATTGATCAGACAGTTTTTCACGCTTTACCCAGAAGAGTACTCAAGACAAAATTGATGGTCAGTCAATGTATGCATTCAAATACTCAACCCGAAGCAGAGCTTTGCACAGTATACATATCATATTCTACATAAATGTTGGGTAAAGGAACCAAAGGTAGGATAGAGGAAGACAAAAAAAAGGGAGAATGAGTGAGACTTTAACAGTGGGGGAGGCAAATAAAGATGGAAATAATAGGAAACATCAGGAAAAAAATTGTGTAAATGGATAATAATGGGGAATGAAAGAGATGGCATTTGCAGACAGAGGTATAAATTGCAAGATGAGGCATTAGGCAGGAAGAAAGAAAGATGGAGGATGGAAGGGAGCAGCAGACAGAGGATGAGATTGGAAAAACATCACCTGGATGGCACTAGCCAAACTGCTGACTTTTTCATTCTGCTTATCAGTCAGGACCTTTCCAGACCTAAACTCCGGGGACCCTGACATATTACCCTTATCGCCATAGAAACACCTTGATATACCAAACCATCTTCCCACAAAGACTTGGACAAACCTAGAAAAGTTTCTAACATGTTCGTCATAACTTCAGAGCTTAAAAATGCCAAATGATTAACCTAAAATGTCAAAATATGAACTGCTGCTGTGAGATGGAATTCATGTGAATGTTTGGATGTGTACTCTATCAGAAAAAAAACTAAATATTTTCCTCATCATCTATATCTGCATAAAAATAAAGTAATGAAAGGCTACTTTGATGGTGCAGATATGGTAAGAATAAAAAGTAAATTATGGAAAACTATGTTTTACAGGAACAAATCAAACGGTTGAGCAAAATGCAGTGAAGAGGGGAAAGAGAATTACTAAGATTATTAGTAAAAACTTGTCACTAAAAATGTGTCGGTGTACAAAAAACAGAACAAAAGCTTTGTTTTAATTAAATGTCATGAAAGATTTAAAGTCAGCTTCTTTTAAAATGAGTCATATCTGAATGTCTGAGTCAGATCAGAGAAGCATAAACCTGCAACAAATAGCAGCACGGCGTACTTGGCTGTTTGCAAACAAAAATTTATACAGCTAAAAAATCTGTTTTGATGCAAGCTCGTCCTAAAGAAGAGTGTACTTTCCAGTTTAGCTTTTTTTCTCTTTAGAATAAAGCACAGTAATGTTCAAGATGTGATCATTAGATGTTAAATAAAGTTGTGAAAAACACTGAATAATTGAAAAGTCTCAAAAGGGGATTGAAGCTAATTTAAGTCACTAACATCTCAGGAAATAATGTTTGGCTAAATGTAATGCAATCAATAATATAATCATTTTTTTAAGTCAAGGTATCAATTGCAATTACATTTACAAAATGCAATTAATCTGCTGCTTGTGGTTTTATCTGTATGCAAAGAAAGATAAGTTAAAGAGTCCATTTCAAGCACACAAATGCACATAAACATATCAGATCATACCGTTCCAAATCAAAAACAAAAACACCCACTGATAAGACATTTACACACACTGCCTGCCACAAGTACATCATACACACATGTGCACACTGTGGCAAAAGCTGCCATTCTGCATATGTGTGTATGCTGTAATGACAGTAATTACCTGTGGTCTCACATTAACATCTCCCTTCTGACGGTCTGACTGGCTCGGCTGGTGGAGGGATGTAAATCACAGCACAAGTCTGATGTTGTGATTAGGACTAAATTACACATCATCACTCTGTTTCCACCAGTGTCAGGGGAGGCAGTGAAAGAGTGTGTGTGTGAAACAGGGGGCGAGCATGTGAGAAAGACAGGAGGACATTTAGAGAAAAAAAAAGGGAGCAGGACAAGGAGGCGCGACTGCACGAGGGGGGTAGGAGTAAGGTAGCACACCTGCTTAACATTTAGATTGGTTTTGTTGCACAAATATTTTAGCAGATGATGGGAGGCTAAAAAGGGCAACAAAATGCATTTATAACCAAGTTTGGTGATACCACTTGTCCTTTCAGCTTTATGCTGCTGAATATGAGTCGACTGCTGCAATGCCGCTGGAGGATTTGGAATCTTTACAGTTGCAGCAACACTATTTATCATTTTGATTTATTCTATCAAGATAAGGCTGAGCTGTCCGGTCCAAAGGCCTCACTCTTCAATGCCAATAGAAACAAGATGGACCTTCTGGACGCGCAATATTTTCCTTTTTCTTTTCTGAATTTATACACGTGAATGAACTATCACAGCAAATCATAAAGCGTACTTTCAGACAGGTTAGAAAAAAAAAGAAGAAGAAAATGATGGTTAGGTCTTCTGCAGTTAATGGATTTTCCATCTTTTTTATTCTCCATGGAGCTGTGGACCGGTATAGCATTGCACATTAACCGCACAGGACAAACGTGTGTTTTCCCAAAAGCAGCCCAAACTGACCAAGGTCATGACATAAACATCATTCACAGATGGATCTTTTTTTGTTTTTTTTTTATAAAAAAACCAAAATTTTAAAAAGTGGAGGGGGGGTGGGGGCATGAAAATGCGTATAAAATCAGAAACAGATAGCATGGTAGTTGCGTCGCCCACCATCAAATCACCGGTGCTGCATACGAGCCATTACTCCGCTCCACTCAGCTCATCAGAGCACATCCTCTCATCAAATTAATGAACACATTTATTGTTAAACACATTTTTATAAAACATTCATTCATTCTGTCTAATTAAAAGACCCAACAGGCCTGACATCACTTAAATATGCATACTTATCACTCACATGGCCTGAATTAAAGATCAACAAGCGCGTGTGCATGTGTGTGTGTGTATGTGTGTGTGCTGTATGTGTGCACATGCATTATGGCAAAAGAGAATGTGGCTTCCTAAGCAGGCCTTCTCACTCTAGGCTTAATGGTGGTAATCATGGCATGACCCAACATTAAGACAGTGTGTGTTGGTGTGTGTGTGTGTCTCCCTAATGGTGACGATGATGACATGTTCTCCATTAGACTAGTCAGTGGGCCACAGCAGATCTAGCATATTAATGATGCTGATGATGGCTTCTTTAATTACCTTCGTCTGCTGCTGCTTGGCCTGACTCCCCAATCCGTTTCATCACACACTCCCCTACGCATGCTGCTGGGTTGTTTATCAGTGGCTGCCATTACTGAAAACCTCTATCTTGCATCTACTGTGCATGAGCGCAGATACATTATCAGGCTTGGTGGAAGTTTCCTGAGCGCTTCTCAGCTAGATGAAGTTCTTCATCTGCAGTAGGAGATATTTTAATCTGCTTGGGAAATTGGAAAGAAAGCAATGCAATCAGTGTTACGCTGCCTCCACACACATCATTTTTTTTCTATTAAAGAGAGAAAAAGAGTTATTGTAGAGGAAAAACATGTTTTGAATTTGAAGGATTCTTGTTTGACAACACAGATTATATGCGCTGCAAATAGGTTGCTTGTAAGAAATGTTGCTTTTATTGCAGTGCATAGATGTATTTTTAATTTAACCAAACATGCAAAATGAGAACATTTGAAAAAGGTTTTAGATAAACAAAAACCAACGGAATAAATTGGCTTGATAATAATGATGAGGAGTGATGTAAACAGTTTAAATTATGTGCAAAAGGATGTTCTGCCTCCAGCTGTAATCAGATATTTTATTCTATATTTTTTCTTAAATGAATATTTATCTCCTAAATGTACTCAGGTAAATAATAAAACAACAGTGTTGTTTTATTTACTGCAAATGGTTTTGTAAAAATAAAAATAACAAATATGGACAAAAAGGTAATAAAGTTTGTCTGTTTGTTTCAAATTTATGAGAGTTGGTTTTGGTCTAACTTAGATTGCGTTGCTTTTTAAGAGCTTTCCGTGTCACTACCATAGGATCACTACCTAGATTCACGAGTCATTGAATTATTATTAATCATTAAAATAAAATCAAAGAAAATGATTCACATAGAACTTACACACAAAGCAAAAAGCTTTCAGAGATTAAAACAACTCCCTGCTTCCAACCCCAAAACAACAGACACACACAAACACACGCAAACACACACACACACACACACACACAGCCATGCATACACAGCACATAATAAAGATACAAAACAAAAAAAAAAACACTACAATACAGCCAAGGTACACATTTAAATTCATTATGCATCTGTGAATTTAAATGTGTATACATATAATTGAATGTATAACAAGGGAAAATACCAATAAGGGTGGAAATGAGATGCTTGGGGTGGTTTGCATTCTGAGTGCTTTTCTAGTTTTTAATATAAGGATTTTGGAAAAAGCAAATAAATAAAAAAGCCAACTGTGATGCAGTTTCTCAGCATCCTTTATTACCAAAGAAACTAAACAGATATATTACACACAAAAGCATGTTCTAAATTATAAGGGTGTCCTGTTGGGCACCACTGACCTTTATAATGCACAAAATAATTTGTGTGGAGTGTACGTATGGGAAAGAATACAGGTTTTAGGAAATATGTTACAGCCAAATTGATCACACAATGCCTTAAATGCTTAATTTAAAAACACTTAAAGCCTATCGTATGTGTAAGTACAATACACTCTGATAAATACACAACTTTACAGAAATACAACCAAACTAAGTAAACAGTAAAACTTTGTTTTTGTCAGCATTTAAATAATAATTTTGTGATTCTACTTTTTCCATTACAGGAAACACCCACACAAAACTCCATCTAATATGTCGTATTTATTCACTTTCATTACCTGTAAAAAGCCTCATCAAACCCTTCTTCTAACTTTAACTATATTCTAAACACATCTAACCTGACTTTGATGCAGCCAAAGTCCAGAACAAACCTTTGAGGAAATGACGTGTTTCATTAGGACAGAGCAATTCTCCTATAAGTCTTTTTTTAAGACCAAACCAAAGTCACACGAAAACATGCACTGTCCAAACACACATGCATACAAATCAACACAATACACAGACAAACAATTACCAAGGTCACTTTGCTTTTAAAGGTTTTTTTTTTTATCAGTGTGGTTTTAAAACCAGCAGCGTAGCACTCAAAGTGAACATTTATAGCTGCTTGTTGCTGCAAAATGTTCAAACAAAATAAAACATCTTTCCACCGTTTCTTAATCACATGACTTTAAGCTAATATTTTATTCTGTTCCATGAGATAGTCTTTGAATGTAAATATAACACAACGTTGCTGTTATTTATAAAGATTAATTTAGCCGAGAAACGCTGGATGGCAACTTTAATTATTACTAAAACATGGATTTGCTTAGTTCAATAAAGGAGATACTGTTAAACGGGCGATGGATGATATTTGTAGAAACTAATTTCAAAAGTGAGTCTGAACTTTGATGATTAATAATTTTGTCTTGAAAAAAATAAAAAGTAAACTGACTGACTTTAAGCTGCCGGAGAACAAAGATCTGTGGTAAACCAACACTATTCAGCAAAAAACTGAACTAAATGTGATAGAGAGAGAGTGAAACAACCTTGCAATATGCCTTTTTCATGTTTTTCCAACTTCCTTCCTGTGTAAAATTACATTTCTATTGCTATATGCTGCTTCCGTGAATCTGCAGCTCCTGCATCTGCTTCAGTAAACAGGAAAACAGCCTTTTCAGAAGAAAAAAGATAGCATTTGACAGTTACTAGAAGATGAGAACGTTACTGAAACAACATGAGAAAACATGGTTTGTTTGTCTGCCTGACTGTCCGTTCCATCTCCCAAATGAATTACTGCACTGTAGCCTAATGAGCTGTGTAGGAGGGTGATGACACACACATGCACGCACACACACATGCGCTGAACAAATACAAAGTCCATTCCATGGTTTAACAGTCAGACAATTGGAGCACTTTTCTTTATTCATCAACTAAACAAATGAGCTTCATTTGACTGTCCTCATTTCACTATCATCCAACCTGTGTGTGCATGTGTGTGTTTTTGTGTGTAGAAAAGGGTGATCAAGTTGAGGTCATTCTAAGCTAATTAGGCCAGGCTCAAGGCTTTAATTAAGTTTTATGAGCAAGATTAATGCTCAACTGCAACCATTTCAGAGATCAACACAGTATAGCACCTTCAAAATGGAAAAAAAAGCAAGAGCAGTTAACTTTGGCAAATGCCCACACACCTGTTACACATAAAAACAATCTTAAAGCCCTTCACCCTGGTATTTAAGGGTTTAGTTCTCTGTTTTGAGGGAAAGACAGTAGAAATTTGAAGGCCAATAAATCTGAAGGTGAGCTGAGTTTACCATTTCCTCCTTCAGCCAAACAGTCAGAAAGTGACAAGTGAGACTAAATGAAGCGTTTTATGCAACATGCAGTTTGCAGATGAAGGAAAAGATGAGGATCAAAGAAAAATGTGGCTCGTTTTCTAAAGGAAACCATACAAAGCAGCATTGTGGAAATACCGTAGTTACTGGAGTAGTGTTAATAAACTAAACAAGCAGGAGACATGTCTGAGTTTAAATGTGCTCTTCTCTACATTATAAATGTCTTCAGACATTATTTAAAAAATGAATTAAACACGCCCCACGTTGGTAACAGAGAACTGGACCTTTTTAGACCTTGCACATTGTGAAGCAAAACAACTCTACCTTAAAGGTCATTTTGTGACTAAAAGCACCTTTACAAGCAAATGTGAGCATTTTACCCCAAAAATATAATGTTAAGACAGTAAAAACCTCATTTATTCTTACTGGGATGTAGGATAAAATACAGAAAGCATGAGCAAATGATATTTAGTTTGCCCATCTTGCAGTCCAACAACTGTGAAAAACAAGAATATACATTTAGGCTTTTTGTGATCCTGTTTTTCTAAACGTTATTAAGCAAGACATGCTTGTTTTTCTAATCATTTGGCAGACAGGCAACCAGATGACTGATTAAAATCTACCCTGTCATT
The DNA here is from genome assembly GCA_037177335.1 of Kiunga ballochi. Taxonomy (NCBI): domain Eukaryota; kingdom Metazoa; phylum Chordata; class Actinopteri; order Atheriniformes; family Pseudomugilidae; genus Kiunga; species Kiunga ballochi. The sequence goes on from JBAMIG010000019.1 coordinate 13,400,912, forward strand.
GTGTTTCTACATGATGACATCAGTAGTTGCTAACATTTTTGGGCAAATGAAACAACTTTCATAAAAGCATGCTCATAAACTTTTGCCATCAGAAAAAACTTCTTTGCAAATTCTCATTAAATCGGTTTGAAAGCTTTTACCCCATGCTAAAAGAAGCTGAGGTAAACACACTAATGAGTATGATTGTGTGTGTGTGTGGCAGAGAGAGAGAGAGGGGGGAAGGAGAAGGAAGAGAGGGGGACGATACGATCAGTCACAAAAATATGCCTCGTGTTTACCATTACTTGTATTTGAACTGGACTCATGCAGAGGAATATGACTGAGAGAAGTGTGTGTGTGTGTGTGTGTGTGTGTG
>JBAMIG010000019.1:13411197-13426119 GCA_037177335.1 Kiunga ballochi
GGTCTTTCTCTTGCCTTTTTTTGGAGGGTGTGCGTAGATGTATGGGGGGACACAGACACAAAGATATATATATATACATATATATATATATATATATATATATATATATATATATATTAAACACACAAAGGGAAAAAAAGAAACCTACATTTAATTGAACTAACAGTAATTTATGGTTTTATATCATCAGAAGTGTTTAAATTGAATCCCTAGAAAAAATGAACCCGCTTCTAAAATGTGTAAATATTTGATGATGCACAAACACTCCTCATATGTGCGTACATGTGTGTGTATGTGTCCTATCTTGGTGATTTTTTTTCCAGTGAACCTCAAGGTGAAAGTTTCTTATGATTCTCAATAATCAATAAAGCAGAAATGTAAAAACTTGAGATGAGGATCAAATTCATATTCAAGGCATTAGTCTTGAGGTGACCTCGGTGACACCCCGCACCGGGGGAGGCCACAGAGAGAGCAATTAGCTGCACAGAATGATCGTTTACACAAACTCTCCTATTTGCACCCAAACATACACAACCAAAGGCACACATGCACACATAATAAAAATAAATGACAATTTTCTTAGTTACTTCAGTTTTCCAGATAAAAAAGAAAGAAAAAAAAAAAAAAAAGGGGGGGGGGGGCAGTGAGCTGGAGCACACTTGCTCTCAAAGTGCTAACTTTAGACAAATGGGTTCTTAGGTAAAGGGTATGTTTAGCTTAGCAGGGATTGATGACCAAATGCTGACAAAATTTTCCACATAAAACCAGGATCTGCAGAGGATTATGGAATCGCTACACTTCTCATTATCTTAAAAGTGAACAGGCGTCCACTCTGTGAAGTCTGGGGTGTTTTACAACATGTTTTTAGTGACTTCATGACTGAAGTTATGACAGTAGTACAAGCTAGGATCTTCAGCTCCCCCAGTCTGAGACTCTCTTGACCCTTTTATTCTGCCTTCTCAACTTATAGAATGATATTAGTCCATAATCTAACTCTCTCTCAATCTCTCCTTCTCAACATCTTTTACGCACGCTTCAAAGCCCATCATACAGCATCAGCAGTATAATCACAGATCTGCGGTCAGATTACCCTGCTCTCGCCAGCTAACCTTTAACATGAGAAGGATGAAAACCTTGCTAACCCTGAATCAGTGGTTGGGGCTGGGCTGGGTCCTGCCTGGCCCTCATAAAAGCTTCATAAGGCTTCATGGGAGCTTCCTTTGGCTTTGTTGGGGGATTCGTAACTGGGTAAGGTGCTCCCTGGAGATGTCCCAAAGCCTCCCAAGACTCTTTCTCTCTCTTTCTGAAGTTTCATAGGCTTGCAACACTGCTTTTGGGTATAAGCCAAAAGGTGCAGGCGTACAGCCGCACACTGTCATGCACACAAATACACCGCGAGAAAAGAAACGCTAATATGCACACAACAGTGACTCACAAAGACTAACACTCACGCACTGACTCTTAAACTCACACACACTTACACCCCAACACTCTCCCCTCTTGCTCTCTCCTCTCCGCTTTATTTACAATCCTCTGGCAGCAGTACAAGGGCCCGGGGCTATAACACACGGCACCTAATGCTCAAACTGCCAGGTAATCTCATGTCTGACATCCCCCTTTGATAGAAACTGATCAATAGACGCTTGTAAAGGAGTCATTTTCTCTGATGTTTCTACCAACCACTTCTCTCTATCTCTAACTCTCTCTCCTTTTCTATCTGCCCCCTCCCCTCCCTTTTATTAGCCATACATTTATAATTCATATTTCAGCTAGGCTGAGTTAGCTTTAAGACTAGGGGTGGGGGTGGGGTGGGGGGGCTTCTTTGTGTAATAAAGAACAATAGTGGTGAAATGATGGGGAGAAATGCCAGTGTTTGCTGCTGGTTCCGGTGAACAACAGTTTTGGGGATCGATAGAGTGTGAAATGGGATTATAGCTAGTAATAGAGGTGAATTGGAGGAGAGAGGCCTGTGCATGTGTGTGTCCAGGGATCCAGATTGTATATCAGCACACACACACTCACACATGCACACACATCTTTGCAGATAATGATTTCATCATCTTTAGGCAGATGCATATCAGCTGCACAGAAGGGTGGTAATCTCACATTTCTGTTTTTGTGGAAACACGGATATGGAGTTTTTGGTTATGCTGTTATTACATTTGCTGTCATGCAGCCTAAGATGTGTTGCCTTGCAAATAAGATGTGTTGTCTTGCAACACATCTTATTCAACATTGAATACCACACTTAGTCGTGCTTGAACATCTTAAGGATCCATCTTTATCTAAATATTTACAGGCAGGTTCTTATGAATTTCTGCAAAAGAGAAAATTAACTCATTCTTGCTCAGTGACACTTTAAACTCAATTTATGTAACTGCCTATGTATAGTATATATTATACATGTGAACAGTAGTATCCAGCATATACTAGACAGTCAAGCATACCCCAAGAGCCATTTGTGACTGACAGTTAATCTGACACATACAGCACTACACCATATTTAAGGCTATTTTTCTATCTTTTCTGATCACTCCCTTCTTTCCAGTCTCTCCAGCCCACCCTGACACAGTATGATTGAGTCCAGCTGCATTCAGACACTTCAATCTCATCTTTATGACACTTCCCTGGTTCAAAAACTCTCTCCTCCTCTCTTTGTGCCTTTCCATCGCAGTAAAGAAGCCTCCTGATGTTAATATCCATCTATGTCTATATAAGCCTTCTGTAAACTCTACAGTTTACACCATGAAACAGCTTAACAAGAGCAATAACAACTTTTATTTTAATTTTGATATTTGTAGTTACTTGATTACATTATGCATTGTTATAAATGATACCATTAGATATCATGTAACAATATACAACTGTCAAACAGGCTAATAAAATATATCTAAAGTCAGAGTCTAAAATGGGTGTTTAATAATAATCTTTTAGTGATAAATTGTGCGTATAGCCCTCTGAGCTTGTCCATATTTTTTGTAACAATTTGCATTCTTATCGGTTCATTTTCACTTTCAACTCCAAACCCATTAAAACAAATCTCCAGTTATCAATCAGAGCGGTCATCCCCACTTAATGCATTGTTTTCAGAATACAGACAGAACCCAAACAAGGAGTCCAGTTAATAAAAAGGCCCTTTGTTCATGCCGGTAATTTTTCAAGCTGACTCCTCACCCAGTTTATTCAGACCACTGCCATATCCAGGTAAACAATGTCTCCTTTGTTATAATAATGCATCTTTATTCTTCTTAAGTCGTTACAATAGGCTCTACATTTGTGGACTGTATTTGCTAAAGGTAAAAGCTGAATAATATGTGGTTTTGTGTGGAGAGGAGAGTTGAGGGAACGTGTTTTGATCACAGACAAAAGGCCAAGCTACACAGCGTTGTCCTTCTGTCTCTATCTTGTTAATGAGCACTGTTCAGTGAGCAAGCCAGCCACTGTCTGCCACAGAGAGAGACCTCAGATTCATCTCTCTGCGGACAATAGGTGATTGTGTGTGTGTGTGTGTGTTTGTACCTAACAGAACCAGTGTGCATGTGCTAATTAAAGCAGTGGGAGTTGGAAGAAATGACTGTGAGCGTGCGTTTGTGAGGTGTTTGCCTGGCGTGACCGGAGATATGTACGTTAATTCTTAATGAGACATTTCTGTGCCCAGAGAGACCCAAGCATCACCATTCCTGCACTGACACACTACTACAAAGGCCACCGTAGGACACACACACACACACACAAGTACGCACTCACACATAAACCAGATCATTACCAAAGAGCTAAAGCAGTCTGCCATTAAAGCAAGCCTCCATCTACAGTGTGTGACCGATGGAGGGACGCTGCATGTGGACATCTAGCAAATGAATTTCCACACCGTTAGACCATTTTGAGTTCATTGATAAAGTTAACGGTTATGTTCCTGGTTCTACCGCAAGGAGCAGGACACACTTTCTGCTGTAGCTGCTATAGTGTGCAATAGGCCTCAGATGGACCATGAAGGCGGGGCAGCAGGAAGATGTTCACCCAAAGCTAAAAATAAGTGATAAAGAGTCAAACAATAACTTAAAATATCTTCTTATTAGGTTACTTTAAAACAAGATGAGCACTCACCTAATCCAGCTTTATTTGCATACATATTATAGCATAAATGGTAAAAAAAAAAAGTGGAAAATAAGAAAGTGAAAAGTAACCCAGGCTGATCGCTACCTGCAACTTGGTGCTTGCCGCATAGCTGATCCAGCTCTTTCCTCAGTTGCCTGCAGTGTGCTCTCAGGCTTTGGTTTTCTCTGATGGCACTCCTCATCTTCTTCTCTTCTGACTGCAACTCCTCCTGGAGTCTCTGCACCTCTCCTCTCTGAATATTCACCTCATTACTCCTTTTTACAGACTTTTGTTTAGCCTCCCTCAGTTGCCCCTCTGCCTGCTTGAGGAGCATCACGTGGACCTTCAGCACAAATAGGAGCAGAAGAGGAGAAGGAAATGAACGAGATGCATGTGTGGTGTTTGTGGCTCGGATTAGATGAAGTACTGCACAAAAACGATTAGAAAGCCTCCCCCCTCATATATTTAGCCTCAAATCAACATTAAACATGTTATTTTTGCAAAACCAGGTTGTATCTTTCTTATAAATTTGCTTATAATAGCAAATAAAAATGTGTGTATGTAAATATCTAATATTTTGCTTGAATTGCTTGCGTGAGAATGGTTCATTGAACAGTTTTTGCACACATATTAAAAATGTTGCATACTATACGATAAAACATACGGTGTATTACTCACTATGAATATTGGTTGAACTTTCTGCACTTGTCGCCTTTCTTGGTTTATTCCTAATTTGTTTTAGGACTAAATTAATACAGACATCCAGACAAAACATTTATGTAGTAACACAACAAATATATTATCAACTAAACATTATTATCTTAATACATTATCTCTCAGTTTCTCTCAAAAGCCTTTTACTGTCAATTGACCTGAAATCAGACAGAATATGCATGACTAAGCATTCATGTAAATCATTAGCTCTTGTATAATTATGTGTATTTGCATAATGATAATGATTAATAATGTGTATATGCATAATGCATGTGATGAATGTAGATGTAGCCTTCAACAACTATGTCTGTACATGACACAGACTCATTATGTATTATTCCACAGGGAAGATGGCTGCATGGGTGGGTCGGACCTGACAGCAAGCGGAAATACCATCATTTTGGTTTGTGTGTGTTCGTGGGATTACATTTACGTGCACATGCATGTGATCTTGGTGAGAATAACAAGCAAGAGACAAATTAACGTGAAAAGAAAAACATTATTGCTTATACTTAAAAGGCAATGGACACACACACTCTCATACACACACAATATTTCCACGCTGTAAGTGATATTGGCACTCTGCCAGGCTACAGTCACCACTTTGAGTCATTTGAATATTTAGTGTCCCATTGAGCTCTTAATTGGAGTCAATTTTACCAGCCTTGGCACCGTTTGGTGCTTTAATTAATGGCAAAGCAATTTGTTTCTGCCAGGCAATCACAGGACAATCACATGAGTGGTCGGTGTGTGGTGCCCATGACGGTGGTTAAAGTACTTCTCTGGAAACTTGAATTGAGTTTTCAAATCATGTTCCCAGCATGCATAAGAAACATTCCCAACAGTAGCCATCTGCACACTGCACAAGATTTCAGCTTACACCCACTTCAGGTCACACCTATTTCAGGATATGCCCACTCACAGTCTGCAGTACAAAAACATACCTAGAGGGAGAATCGGTTGCAGGTTCTTTTACTGTAATTTCCAACCACAGACAGCATCATCTAAGATTTTTCAGTAACTTAACTAAAGTTGACAATCTGTACACACTTTCAGCTACACAATGTGTACTGATGGAGAAACACAATTTACTTATATTGCTGTATCTAAAGATGCTACATTCTGATAGCTCTATGGCAATCAATTATCTGAGTTACATGAGAATTATTCTATAAACTGCTCTCATAATGACATGATCACATACATCTCATATATATTATACAATGATTTTTAAAACTACAGCTGCATTTAATGTCTTTTTGACTGTATTTTATGACAAACAGAGATTTTCACTGGTAATAATGCTTCCTGTATTTGCTTGCTTGTCTCTATCTTCTCTACAATATCTTCAATCTCTTGTTTGATTGTGTGTGATTTGACAAGTAGCCGTTTACACTGTTATTATACTACTTCCTTTTTGGTTTACACCCCTCTCTTGCAATCTGCAGACAGACCGCTCTTCATCAAGTAAGTACAATGGAGGAAATTTCTGAATTAGACTATCACAAGTAGAACATATAATTTACATTCATTACTTACATACCTTTTGTGTGGCAGCCAGCTCAACCTCTAAGCTCATTACTTCCTTTTTCAAATGAGCCACTTCCTGCTCCAGCTGGCTGCGACTGCTCAGGTGTTCATGCCGAGAAGCAGAAAGTATTTGCTTCAGATCCTCCTCCTCTTGAGTTCTAAAAGACAGAGTAAACATCTGTGTAAAAAGGTATTAGTGTTAAAGTTATTACACCAGAACATTGCTTTTAGTTATTTGCATGCAATGCACTAAACTTCTCCTAGAGTCTATTGTTTGGCCTTAGCTAAGTGGAGGAGAATGACAGCATGAGTTAGGGGTGGAGGAAGATGAGAAGGACATGAAAGTAAAGATAAGGACAGACACAAGGATCAGCAAGGAGAAGGAGAGTTTTATAGACTCTGTTATTACTGTCTGGCCAGCTTGGACTTCAACTTAAGAATAGCCTTTTCGCACTCTGCAAGGCGTTTGACTTGCTCACTGTAGCACTGAAACACACAAAAATACAAATAAACACCAAGATGACTTGCTGAAGTTAAACTGGTCATCTAAAAAGATATGTAAATGGGATTTAGAACTTTCAGAGAATGGATGTACTGGTTGGAGATGATAGAAAGGCAACTTAGATAACTGGCTACAACCAGGGTATGCAGATTACCATCTCTGAATGAAGCAAAAAACAAGGCTGCAATTCATATGGACTCACCAAAATGAAAGGAAAGATTAGAAATGCATTGCCTCACTTGAAAAGTCATTTTCAGCAGCAACATTCAGGTGGTAAGGCAACAATTTGGGTTAAACATTGGATCCATCCTGACTCTTTACTTTGACCTTTTTAGGTCCAATGGTACCAATTGAGCACCATTAAAATGTATGTACCATCCCTTTGTGACTGCAGTATTACTAACTTCTACTAACTACTTTTTGAAGGATAATGCATCATGTCATAGCACAAAAAAATCACAAACTGGCTTTGTGAATATCACAATTAGACCTGTTCACAATAAGCAACAAGTCGATTAACTGCACGGTAGGAAATAAAGTGCAAAAATGTGTGAAATAAGTTTGTCGACTTCAATTATGTTCATCCGTCTTTGTTTCTCACTCATTCGCTCATGACCATGGTGAACCTGTGCATGTCAGAATGCTGCATTTGTTTTAAGACATTACGCACTAAACATACAACAAACTTGCATTTGCACCTAAAACACATCCATCCACTGCAGTTTTCCCAGCTGGGAAAAAAGACCACAACAGATTGGCAATCTCCATCTTTTCCACAGTCAATGATCACAGTTGCATTTGATCAACAAACTAAATACAAAAAGGACTAAAACTTTAGGGATGCTATTGCAGAATGGGACTTAATGAGCATAAACTAGTCTGCTTATCAAACTAAATGTTCCTTAGAAGTAAAAGTTCATTGATCTTAGAAAGGGTGTAGATACATCTTTATGGTTTCAAAAAATGAAGATGGTCCTAAAATGACAACATTAAATCACTTAGTGCAATATTATTGTGTGTTGCAATAATGTCTGAGTCAATCTCACAGAAAATAATGTTATTGTGGCAGGCCTAACAGCAATGAGTTCAATGTAGTCCAGTCATCTCCAAAATTTTAATCATTCAATCAATTAAAAAAAGCACCTTTAAGATGTGGTGGAATGGGACATTCTCATTATGGATATGCAGTCAAAAATCTGCAGCAACTATGTGATACTACCACATCAATCTGTTGAATCAAAGCCATTAAAATGAAAGTGGTTTGGAAGGCAAGTACCAACCTGGTACTTGCCAGATGTGTATATTGAAGGGTCAATGAGTGTATATCCCACTAGTAATCAATGAATAGATCTCAAAGTAATGAAGTTACATTAACAGTAATTCATCTCGGTTTTTAGATTCAGATTGTGCATTCCTACAAACCAAGGGCCGTACCTTCTGTAGCTGTTCTTTGAGTCTGGAAAGACAGAGATAGTCCTCATTAGAATGAGAATGGCTCTGCTGGTAGAGGCGTAGGTCACACTCCACCATCAGTTTCTGTAAGTAAAGACAGAGCAGGTGAAACTGATGACCTTGTAGTGTCTGATCCTCAATATTCTATAGGCAAATTACCAGCTAACTTTTACTGCATAAATGTGTTTCCTGTTAAAAGGAGCCTCTTGACCTCATGGTCCATACATTGGGACCGGCGGTCCTGTGATTGGTCCAGATGTGGACTTATGGTAGGAATGTCTTTATCTATCTTCTATATAAGGCTGATCATAGAGAATTTCAGTTGGATCACACTGATTTACCACAGAGTCCTCACAGATTCTGCAGATCTGTGATTAATTCCTAACTTTTTCTAAAAAACCAGTTTTATTTATCAAGTTAGTGTTCAGAGTCCTTTTTGCATCCAAGCTGCTCATCTTTACTCCAGCCTCTCCAGAATTTCACCTCCACATCAACATATCCAATATATGATGTAAAAAGAAACCTATTTTGGTTTGCTAAGAAGTGACAATGACCCTGACATGCCATTAAGCAAAAACACTCTTGTCACACTCATTTGTGTATTGATTTGCTGAGATGCAAGACCTTGGTCTTCCCGTCACCAACGCTGCAAGTTCAACATTAACGAGTCTCGTCTGGAAAAGCTAAAATGAGCAAATGTACACAATATCTTCCTCTTCTTTAAATTACTAAAGGATATCTCCTTGGAAAAGAAAAAGTGTCATTGTTTTCTACTACCGAAAGCTCTACGCTCATTATCAAAACTAAATTGCTTAATATATCACAACCCTGAATCATAGTCTATTAGCTACTTTGCTTTATGAAGGCAAATCATGGAAGTAATTCAAAAGTAGACCTCTTTGTAGGAATGGAAAGAACTTTACTTGTCGTCTGCCATTCATCTTTATGCTATAGGGAGATATTCCATGATCAGAATACAAATAGGCCAAAAATAGGCCACTCTCACTGTGTGTCATTTTATTCATTAACACTTGTGCATTAAATACAACAAGATGTATACTTGGTTTTGAAACAATGTCCTTAATTATTAAAAGCATCTTTTATTATATATTTAGATTTAAAAATCGGCAATACTGGTTTTAGGGTTAGCTGAGCCCAACAGTGACATGAGGTAGCAAATTAGCAGGACGTGAGTCTCCATAAGAACTCCTAACCTCTTGATAGGCGCCTCACAATCAAAGTCATTAGCCTGTGTAATAAAGGGCCTGAGATACAGCCATTCTTCAACAGCCTAACTCTTTTATAACCAACAGATTAAAGTTGATTGGATTAAAATGACATTCTGCCCGTCTGACCTTGGCGGCAGCAGTTAAGTTCATCCAAATTAAATTTCTCCGTAATAAAGATGATTCATTTGTTGCCTGACGTAGTAAATATAAAACAGAAAGAAAAAGGAGAAAAGATTAAGTGACACACACCACTGAACACATGCACTTCTGCACACGCACATTTACATGCATGCAAAGACCCACACACCCACACACACACAGGCAGGAATATCCTGGGTATGAAGTCAAACTGTACTGTTGGTACACATGCAAAAAGCCAGAGACGTTCGGCTGAGTGAATCTAAATTCACTGAAACATTTAATAATTTAATTTGTTCTTTTTGAAAATTCTGGAAACAATTTGTTTAAAGGGTGAGTCCTTAAAAATATGTATCACCTGCCTTTCAACTGATTGTTTCGCACGCGGCTTTATTGATTGCATCAAGTCAAAATAAAAGAAGGAATTTGAACGTGTGGGAAAAGCACTGAAAAAATGAATATTTCCAAAAGCATCAAACTGAAAGAAGGCAGAACAATGCCCTGCACTGATGCAAACAAATCAGAATCAGAACAAACACACTAAGAAGCACTCTGTGTGTATTTGTATTTGATGTAGGCCTTTGTGTCTCCACGTGACGTAGCAACTAGTGTATGACTGTCCAAACCTGCTGTTTGAGTGTGTCCATCTGCTCCTGCAGGGATCCAACGAGGCCTTTGAAATGGTCTGCTTTTTGCCTACTCTCTCTCAGTTCATTCTGATTGGCATGGAGGTCATCTGTCAACTGATCGAGAATCTCCTGCGAGCTCTCCCACTGGCTAACCTTGTCCTGGTATCGACGCGCCAGCTCAGCTACATCTTCTTTCACTAACTTAGATGCCGATTGTGAGTCTTTGAGCTACAAGTTAGATATAGTGAATAAACACATTTTTAGGACTAAAGAGAGAGAACTTTAAGGTTATGTTAAAATCTTTTAGAATTGATTGCAAGAAATTAAAAAGGAGATATTACAATTGTGCACATCTTAATAAACACTTATTCACCTTTTGCTGTGAATATCGTAGTTCCTCTTCCAGCAGTTCCACCTGCCCTTGCACCTTATGCAATTTGTCTATTGCTGAGGTGTACTTTTGTTTAAAGATTGCTGTGGCTTCTTTCTGCTCCTGGTTTTGTAAAGTGGCCTCTTTCAGCTCATCATTAGCTCTTTTCAGCTGCTGACAAAGAAGCTCCATTTCAGTCTCCTGCATCTTCAATTTCTCTCCAAATGTCTCAACCTAAAAGCAAAGACGCACAGAAGAAACGCAAATGTTGACGATAACAAACCTCACCTTTCATTTCTAACGCTCATATCTTACTTATATCTGAAATACTGTCTATTTCTGAAGACCATGGATACAATTACATGTTGAAAATCTCTTAATGCTGTTTACGTTTCCTTCAACTTCCTTTAGAAAAACTCCCTGCTTTAATTAAAGAGCAGAACAATAATAACAAAACAAAAACAGTGCAACCTCTAAATCAGATATAGCCTGTAAAAATAATAGTAATAATAATAATAATTAAACAGATATGCCTCTACACAGCAGGAGTATCTGCTTTTGATGCAAATATGTGAATCTTCAGGGGCCACATGGGTTAGGGGTGCCCCTGCACCCCTGTTAACTGGTGCTGCTTTGTCCGACTCTGTAACACAGCCACAATCCTTTATTTGAAGAATAGCAGCAAAAAAAAAAAACACCCAAAAAAGAAAACTACATAACAAATCAGTAAAATAAAGAAATTTCTTCTGAAACTTCGTCAGGTTGGGGAAACAATTGGAGCAGTCATGTTTACACCACAAACTCATTAACCTGATTTTCATATCCCAGGCATCCATCTCCTGGAGGTCACCTTAAAATGTCTGAGATCCAGCACAACTTAGTAGCCATACATTTTTATGTGAACCCAACAAAACATAATTGTGAGAAACATTCTTGGCATTGACCGATTTCCTTGCTTGATATTCTAAAGAGTTCAGTGGAGGATGAATCGAGGCGTTACTGCAAATATGGTCTCAAACGATGGGAACAAAAAGGTTCAGTATATTATGCAGAAAAGGTAATAAGCACTGGACAAACCTAAATGAGAGTAAAGTAAAGAAAGTACAGTCTGTTGATAAAACAGAGTAGGAATGGGTTATTTTGGTCTCCAGAGTGAGATATCAGTACAAACTGGAGCGAAACCACCTCTTTTCCTCATCAACCAGGTGAGCAAAGCAGATTAAATCACCAGAAGCTACTTGTGTCACAGAGGAACATAAATGAAGGTAGAAACAAAGACGTGTCTGCGTGACAAATGATACTGCTTTATAAAGATCAGAGAGACAGCTTAAGGGGTGGTAAAAGAAACCCCCATGTAACCCCCTCCCACTTATGGGGTTACATGTTGGCATGCAAACCTACAAGAGTTGTAACACTAGATCAGAGAAGAAAAACACACTGTACAACGAAACTACACAACAAACCAACAACTGGAAACTTATATTAAGTAGCGAATAAAGTTGATGGACTGTGATACAGCTGCGCAGTTCTTGTTTGAGGGTTTGCCAAACTGTCTTTGGCCACAGCTTTACGCTAATGTCCTGGGATAGTGATGCTGATCAAAAACAGAAGAAAAGCCTGGTGTTGCAGACAATATGGGAGCAAAACAGCTTATAAAATACCCTGAAGCAAAGGTATGAAACTTAAATACCTAATTGCACTGCAAGAGGAATAATCATAATGGAAAACCATTTACTGAACCGATTGGTTTCCAATTTACAAAAAGCAGTGAAGCAATAATGTGTGCATAAATAATACATCTAATAATCTAATAAACTTAAATATTGTGAATCATAATAATCATGTTGGAAAAAAGAACACAGAATTTACAGGAGTAAATATGTCATGATGTGCGTATGCAAGTTTCCTTAAAATTCAATGCTATAAGGTGCTGCTCGGTAGTAACCTCCGTCATAATGACTGGGGAACCAAGCAAGTGAAACCAGCCTTAATCCCGGCGTTACACTTGGAATCCTGCCGTAGCTCACCTCTCGAGGGGAGAGGTTGAGAAAGTTAAACCCGCTCTAACACTCTGCTTGAGTTCATCCACGTTAATCCCGTTGTAATCTGGATCAGAACATGAGGGTTTACAGCTAATGACAGCCAACTAGTTAGATTTCAGTGGTTCACCGCAGCTTGGTTTAACCAGGGATTAACTGGGCCTTAGGACTAACACTGGATAGAAGCTAGCATGGCTGAGAAGGGAACTTGCTTGTGCAAAGGAAAAAGAAAAGAAAGAGACACAAACCAGAGAGGAGAAGCGTCATCAATGTGATTTTCTACTTTAGAGAAAAACTCAACGCCTCAGGCAGGTGTTTGGTCCTATGCGAGTGTTCTGGTTAAAACCACTGACACAGTCAGCGTGCACATGATTTTATCTGACTGATGTTAGTGAATGGTTATGAAATGCATACATACATCATAAAATATTGCATCATATACCATTTTTGCTCCGTGTCACTGTATTTCCACAATGTTACAGTGGACCTACTAATGGCCGACTTAGCATCTCATAACTGTTACAAAATTAAAGAACTCATAACGAGGCATAATTTGGACACTATGGCTTTCTTGTGACCATAATTAGGAGCTTGTGCTTTGGCGAAATAAACAACCCCCTTTAAACATGATGAAAAACACATTTGACTCTCATGACCTGACGATCCTCATTTGGCCTGTCACTTGAGTGATCATCACTGTCACATGACTGCCAAACATGAGCCTCAGTTAATAATATCTTCTCTTATCCTCTTTAGAAAATCTTTCGCTCTACTTTTTTGTTTTTGGTCTGTTCATGATTGGATCCAATTACATGTGAGAGGCTGACAAACAGAGCGGCATCCTGTCTTGTTTAGTCATTCAGATGATGCAGACAGAGATATATGTAAGATGACAACAGAATAAAGCTTGTGATTTAGCGCTGAGTAGGAAAAGAGCAAGTTTTTTACTGGATTAACACACCACACAGTTTCCGCTGTGGGCTCATGGCCCAGCTGATGGAGCACTGAAAGCATGAAAGACTTCTATATGTGCCAATGTGCCATCACTTAAGCCATTCTTCAGCTTTATGGCTTTCAAAGTCTGAAACTGTTCTACCGCGCTGAACTCAGAATTACGCAATCAGCTGTGAAGCAGAGGGCTAGTTCCGATCCAAGTTATAGCTTGTTTTACCATCTGCAGGTCAGAGTTTAACTGATTCATAGACGATACCTTTACGTATAGAATAAAGGTGTAAATTAAGCTAATATTCTTTCAAACCTGTTGCTGACAGAGCTGACTGCTGATCTTCTTTATCCTACTGGTTAAGGCTTTTGTCTTTCTTGCTTACCTCGTGGAGATTTTCGTCATGTAGTCTGACCTCGTAGGTTAAGTGTCTGACCTCTTCCTCCTGCGCCATCACCTATGCAAAGAGAAAGTTTGATGATGACGGGACAGGGAAACCCTTGTAGCAGCATACGATGCAAACACAAAAATGATTCAGAGTTTGTAGTAGTAAACTTTTTCTGTTTAGTTTGGGAAAATTTAGGCACTGTACATACTCAGTCACAATTGTTTTGCTCTGAGAAGCTTTCAAGTAAGATGCAATGTTTCCAGCTGCTTTAATAAAGCTGCCTCGCACCAAATAGTAGAGGATGGTTGCTGGTTTGGGTGCTTCCTTTGAGTTAATGTGTAAAGAAGCAGGGTGTTGTTGGGAAAGAAAAAAAACAAAGGGTGTTCCATAAATTTAGTTTTGGCAAATAAAGAAGGAAGGAAGTTTATCTGAAAACTACTTTTTGTTCAGTAAGACATGTTAAAATGAGTGAAGTCTCAAAGTGCAGATTTCAGATAATCATTCATGCTTCTGTGTCTCTTGATGCTTTAGTTGATCTGTCTTCACTTCCTCTTCAGCTGGATGATAAACTGATCTACAACACAAGAAAATCCTTTCAAACAAGCCCCACATATATACATATGCTGCTGCTGCAATGTCCCGTGCACATGGAGACAAAGCCGAGATGGACCTAGAGGTGGGAGATGCGCAGTTTCCCTCGACTCAGAACCACCGAAGCCCCCAGTTTTTTCTGGTCTTCTTCCATCCATCCATTAGCTACCGTTTATTCCCTAAACTGGGTTGTCAGTTTATCACAGGGCCAACACACATAGACGTACAAATACCCCCCCTCCCCCCAGTTGAGTCTCAAACCAGCAACCTTCTTCATTTGACCAACTTTGAAGGAGCTGCAC
>JBAMIG010000019.1:13426252-13442610 GCA_037177335.1 Kiunga ballochi
AGAGAGAGAGATAGAGATATATATATAGAGATATATGTATATATACACATTTATAATGTCAAGTTAAGTATAAAATGGAATAAACTTAAACACAAAATAAGGAAAACAAATCTTTTAGCGAATTATTAAGTTTTTTTTAAACTTCTTTCTTACAATCTGAAAGCCGCTTCTTATTTACCATCAGCTCCTTCATCAGCACACACCTCTTCATCTCCCTCCACTGCAACTGCAGTGTTGTCACTGTTGATGAACACAGGGTGAAGTTTACTGTGTTAAAACAGACATTTCTTTCATTTGTTAGGAGCGATAACGCTTTTCTCAGTAAACAGAGGAGCTCTATCCAGTGTGTACAGAACTTAAGACAACATATAGTGCTCTGGTTTTCATATTTAGATTCAAGGTAATGGTGGTTGTGGGTGGATGTCAGCACACAACAGAGAAACTGTTGGCTATTTTACTCCTGACTGTACAGCAAGTCTAACAATTGCTTGTGTTTTCCTGTTTCCTTGGTGACCCTCCCTAATTACCCACTTCAGCTGTGTGCCAAATAAGCGCAAGAGTGTTTCGATGTGCATGTTTGCACATGCTTTTATGTGGGTGCAATTCCTTGCAAGTTTGCCCGGGGAAATGTTTAGGACTTTTTTTTTTTTATCTGCTCTGCCTGAGTCTGCATCTCTTCAGGGTCTCTCTCAATTTGAGGTCAGTGAAAATGGCAAGGTTTGAGTTCGGAGCCAACAAAGTCTCCAATGTAGTTTGGGATATTTTTTTTCCATCTGGGCTTATGTTTCTATAACATTTCAAAGATGTTCAGGCTTTTTTTCTTCTTCTTCTGCTTTTTAATCTCAGTGGTTGGGATACGAATCAGATTATCTTCACAAAGGAAGACCACGTCTGGGGAATCTGGGATCAAGGCTAGTGGATTGCTGTCAAATATATTACCAGTCAAAAGTTTAGACGTGCACACGGAGTTGTAATGATACAGATGCTCAGATGCAGATTGTTAAAAGTGAATAAAACGAACAAAGAACTTCTTTTTTTTAAGGAATTGTATTACTATATTGTATTTGAACGTACTGCATTAAAAGTTTACACTAAATTTGCAACAGTCCTTTGTGCTAAACTGAGTGAAATGCTCCTCCTTTCACCTTCTCCCCCCACTTTGTCAGTTCTGCATGATCCACGGATTGTTTTGACCGGAGTTGAGGGCTCGTTTGTAACTGTCCAGGGGGATTGATGGAGTTAACGTGGCTCTTTGACTTCTCACCTCTGGCTGTCGGCGGCCAGGCTCGCTTAACACAGTAAATCTGAGCTGCGGCAAGAAGAGGAAAAGAAAGCAACACACTACAAATACTGCTATCCATGTAGCCAAAGCACACATGAAACACCTGCCTCCATATAAACATGGAGCAATATAACACAGTTTGGGTTTTGCATTCCAGAGGCATCAGATAAATAATACACACACACACACACAGAGAAAGAGAAAAAAGGAAAAGATTTAACTGACCAAAGCTTTTTATTCATGTTAAAACATCATTCAGCCTAACCCAGAGCAAACACAACACTAACATCCAGCCAATTTTAAAAAAAAAACTTGATTTATCTTTGAGTGTGTGTGTGTGTGTGTGTGTGTGTGTGTGTGAATTCCCAAAGTGAGTGTGTGATAGGCAGAATGGATGTTGATAAACACTAGAGGATGTCGTGTCAAAACAGACAACTTGTCAAAACGACATGCTAACTAGGTCAATCACAAAGTTTAAGGAGAAACTTTGGAGTGGAGCTTTGGTTTATGCATATCTCTGTGTGGATGTCTGTGCGTGTGATAAGCTCCTCAACGAATCTGCGGGAGGGGACCTCCAATATCGAAGGTATTTTTAAATCAATGAGCTCTTAAGTTTATCTCAGTCTCAATGTGTTCACACAGAATGCACACACACAACACTGTGTAGATAGGATCCCAACTGACAGGCAATGACAAGATAAAGAAGCAAAGAAAAAAAGGGGGGACAGGACGACAGGAGGGGGAAAATTATATTTGAGCAGCTGGGGGTGGGGTGTAGTGAAGAAGGTGGGATGGGAGGGGAATAGATGAAAGGGAGAAGTGGAAAGTAAAAAAAAAAAGATGGAAAAAATAGGAATTGAGCAACAAAGGAGAGCAACAGAAAAAGTAAGCGGAGAGGAAAGTGAGTAAGCTACTCTGAGTTTAGCATCATGTCCCCATGTCCAGCTGTGAAGACTCGGACATCCTTTCTTATACCTGCCTTCTTTAAACTGTGCGATCCTCTAGCCCTTCTCTAAATATTCATTTAACATTTTACAAATCAATGCCATGCTATTTATGATTTGCCTGTTTTTTTTATGGGTGTATTTTATGCATGAAGAAGCTCGACAGTCTGAGGTGTCAGATTATCAGTGATAAAATATATAAAATAAATGTATCAATAAATAAAAAAAACTATAAAGCCCCGTTTTTAAATTATAAAAAAATAGAAAAAAATATACAAATGTAAAAAAGTGTTCTTTAAAAATTAGATTTAATTGATTTTTTTATATATATAAATTTTGCTGTTTACATTAATTTATGCCATGAACGACATCCAACCCAAATGCTTTTTGGCACCATGGTTCTTTGGCTTTATTCCAGCCACAGAGAACCATTATTAGTGCTCTTTTCAGACAGAACTTCCTGCTTACTTCTTGATCTTAAGCTACTTCTGTTTATCCTCATTTGGCTGGGTGACTAAATGATAAAAAAGATCTTTGTCACAATATCCTTGTCAAAATGCAGGTGGATTTTTAAAATAAATTACACAAAAAAACAAAAAAAAAAAAAATTTTACAAACTATCATTCCTGCAAAATTGTTGACAATATATGTGATACTATGAGGGCTGCACCCACTGAAAAACCGACAAATAATTTCTGCCAGATTCTAAAAACAACTTATTCTGCTATTGACTCTTGTTATGTCCCTCTAGTACCGGGGTGCTGATGAGCCGGTCCTTTCATGGCTGTATCTGTAAGCAAGGACCCTACTACAGTAGTCAGTTGTTGTTCATCCCAAACAAGCCACGTTTTGTGCAGTTCAAAATACAGGCCAAAAAACATCGATCTCAAGAAGATAATCTTTCCTCACCATGTCAGTCTTTTACAGAATAGCAGCTAAGTTTGTGCAGGACAATATGGCCATGCTCTCTATGCAGAACAGATTGCATACAGCCAGTTTCAGACCTATAGAGCTGCTAAGAAGTCTGCCTTGACTGCTCCTTTACCATCAGACCTGTCTGCACTGGTGGCAACATGTGCACTGGAACCTGGGCATTTAGAGGAACATGAAGAATCCAAGTTTTGCCATCAAAAAAAGAAGCATAGGGTCAACATGAGAAGAAGAAGAGGAAAATGTTATGCTGATTGCTGCACTGATAAGGTAACAGCTTTTGGTGCCAGCAGCGGGATGAAGATGTGCAGCATCTTCCTCACTGAAAAAACAAGGCTCATAATCAATGGAAGCAATTTCAATATAGAAAACAATATTGAGATAAGATTATGCAACCTGAATAAATCCATTATCACCAGTCTGCTGCTGAACACCAGTACCCAACATGACAACCTCACAACTCAACTAACAAAGCAGGTTTATCAGAGATGGCCTCAAGTTTAGATGCTGAAAGGAATGACCTGCTTGCAGACCATTTTTGGTCTAAGAAGGATGAAGTGTAACATTTCTTCCTAATTTAAGGACATCACAACACTTTGACCTCATATTAAGATCCCAGCAACTATACAAAACATTCACATGATGATGATGATCATGAGTTAATGGAAGAGGAAGAACCAAAAATAGAATATATGGTCACAGAAATTCAGGCTTTAATAATTGGTATGGAATTAAATGGACGTGATGCCAGAAATTGTGGCTTTTACCGGGTTGAGAAAAAAAATTTCTATACTTATGTAATAATTGCATAACTGTTATGCTGCTGTATAGT
The DNA here is from genome assembly GCA_037177335.1 of Kiunga ballochi. Taxonomy (NCBI): domain Eukaryota; kingdom Metazoa; phylum Chordata; class Actinopteri; order Atheriniformes; family Pseudomugilidae; genus Kiunga; species Kiunga ballochi. The sequence continues at coordinate 13,430,241 of JBAMIG010000019.1, forward strand.
CTAAATCAGAGTTGGTTAATTCACTTTAACAATTAAAGGAGCTATCAATTTATAACAGTAAAAATAAAAGATACATCATTTCAGTAGGTTCGGAAATTAAAGCCTTGTGTGGAAAATCATCTGATCCCCACGAACAGCCAAAGTACTTCTCCATCCCTCTCAGCAAATATAAAAAAGAGAAGAAAACATTTAAGTAAGAAGAAATGAATTAGAGTACATGTGAGTTGAAGGAAAGCATATTATATATTATAGAATAACTTGCATATGAAGTTCTCAGTTTCATTTATGTTCAAGAGGGTGCAAGCTTGCTCTGGACTCATCTACTACCACTGTACACATAATGATGGCGTGCAGGCAAAGCCAGTGCATGTGGGTGTGTGTGTGTAAAGCAAGGCCAGATGTGAAGCAAAAAACAGAACTCTGGACAGAATGTAATGATGCATCTTTAACATGGCTAAATAAAAAAAATGGACAATGATTATAACCTTCCTGTGCATGCTCCTGTGACCTCATAATATATAACTTATTCACATCATCTCACTAAAAGATGATGTCAGGTAATACATTTAAATTGACTAAATTAATATTAAATAAAAGTAAAATAAGGAAAATCCTGACAGAGCTTTTAAAATGTGATTCAGTAGCAGAGAAATATGGTAAACTAAAAAAAGTTCAGGTCACTCGTAAATAATATTTTGTTGAAAAATCCTTCCATCATTGGAATCAGGTGTTTCCTGCAACTCTTAATTCATTTTCTGCACCTGTTGACAGACATGTTGGCCTACAGCTCATCAGCAATATGCTATAATTTGTCTGGGATATTTTGGTTTTGCTGTTTTTAAACCAGGATTTTAATCTCAATTTAATTCAAAAGCAATGTCTTACTTATTCAAAATATAATTTAGCTCAATTTTAATTATTAGTCCTTATTTTAGTCTCAACCTATCTGACTAATGTGAATTCTTTAATAGAAGGCTATGAATCATTTTAAGGGCCACTGTAACTGTGACTATTTATTTACTTTCTTTGAGTGAAAATGAATTTTTCACTCCTCTAGAATAGATTATGAGATGTTTTAATTAAAATGTTACTTTCAAAGCCAATTTAACGAGAGAAAATTATTGAGGATCCAATTCTTTTAAACGTTCACTTCATAAAGTGGGTAATTGTTGTAACAACAGCTTGAATAATAGACAGCAAGATACTGACCTTAACCCTCACAGTAATATTCCAGTGAAAAAGAGTATTGTCCGTGAAGAGGCTTGCAGTGAAAAGGACTGAATGTCATATGCTGTTTCCCTTTTTTACTCATACAAGCCCTTGAAATTCACCAATGCCTCTGGGAATAGTATCTTTCCAAGCTGGTTAACTGAAGGTTAAATAGGAACCACTAAGCACTAACATATGCTTCACTTGTATTGCAAAAAGAGCAGAGCGTGAAAATGTCTAAAAAGCATGGGAGCATGTGGTTCCTGCTTTTTACTGTTAAATGTCATTTAAGCAGACCACTCATCTTTTTTTAAGGTTGTCTTCAAAAGTGTGTGTGTGTGTGTGTTTTTAATAGGATTTAAAACATCAGATCATCCAGTAAGATCTTATAAATACCAATGTAGAAACAATCATGCTGAATCCCACATTTAATTTTTACATTTAAATCAACCCGTCACCTCTATAAGCTCCTCTTATCTGTGTCATTGTAGGAAAAAACAAAGTAAATAGAATATTATTAAATAAAAAATCCTGCAGATGTAGTGTACTACTTTTACATGATTTTTGCCTCCAATGTAATAACTCAGTTAGTTAGAAAATGCTTCTTGAGCTGTTGAGTAAGTAAACTCAGTGATTCAGGGTTAAAAGCAGAAAGTCAAATGAGTCCCATTTCACATTAATAGTTTTATCATAACTCTGACATCAGAAGGGCAAAACTAATTCCTAACTTAATATTTGAATGAATAAGAGAGCAGTTACCTTCTTTTCAGTGAAGTGACGCAAACGAGTAAGCTCCTGCTGCAGACACTCCCCCTCTTTACTGGCATTGTGCTGCTGATACTCTGTCCTTGCTGTGTGTCTGTGTTCTGGTCCGATCCAGGGTTTGGCTGATATTGTTCAGCATGCATTCCCTTGTTTGTAACTGTGTGGATTGCAAAGGCTAAAAGAGGGGTGAAAAAGATGAAGAATGACCTAAATAAGTTGACAGACAAGCAGACGACAAATGTGGAGGGCTGCAGGGGAGAGGCGCGCATTGGGGAGGACGGGTAAACCATTACAGCAAGATAAAGAAAGAAGAGGAGCTGATCAAAGTCGAACTTAAAGATGTTTTCCTCTGCTTTGTCGCCATAGCAGTGAAAGGGAACCCCATAAAGGCTTTGTGGAAGGGTAGGAAACCCTGCTGTTAAAACGTTGACTCCAGACCAATAAAGCTGCTTGGCTAACAGAAAGTTAAAAGACACCAATGTTAGAGGAAAGCTTTTTGAAACTGGAAGAAGGACTGACAATCTTTTTTTTTTATCTGCCATCAAAAAGCCAAAAAAAATCCGCTTTTTCATAAGATGAAAACAAATCACAGCATCAGTTTGTAAACTCAACATTTGAACAATATGAGAACATAATGAATCCTCCTTTAACAATTAGGTCGGTTGCAGGCTGTTAAGTCTTTGCAATGTTCATGTGTCTCAATGCTTCAAAGTTATAGAAAGCCAATCCTGCAGCCAGGCAGAGAAAAGGGAAAAAAAGGAAGCAAATGCACCTTTTTACAATCTTCCCATCAAGAGTGTTGTTATTGGGTTAGGACTGTATACACTGTATAAAGGTTACAACATAAACATATCACATACACAGCAAATCCCAGACTGAGAGCAAGATCTCTGCTGATACATATAATCCCATTTATAACTGTTCAAAAGTGATTATTGAGTTGTGCTTAATTTATTTTAAAACAGACTTTTTAAAATCATCACATGATATGTATCTGGAACACGACATGTTTGCAATATAAACATTAAAGCTGGTATAAACATGCAGTGTTGGCACTGAAATAAAAGACCTTTCTCATCATTACTTACATACATAGCAGGGCAAGTTTTCAAAGTGTGCCCTAAAATATTTGTAACAGGAGGAAATGCAAACAGAGTTGAATTGATCACATTTAACCTAATACAACTGGGATGTGAAATAGGGAAACGGGAGATTTAGTAACTGCTTGGAAAGCAAGGACCTAAAGATAGCATCAAAGAGTGTGTTGCTTTTATGTTACGTTAAATGTATTTCATGTTGCTAGCTGACAGGCATCCACACTGCTATAACATTTAGCGGCTGACAAATGACTTAGTTTGGTCAAGGACACAGTAAATGGGTTAATTTAAGCCTAAAACATATCACTGCCATGCGCCACTCTGATACACCTGGAGGGAGTTAAAAGGAGGGGAAGGAAAAGGAAAGAGAAAGAAAAGCAAAGGGGTTAAGGCAGAGGGAGGTAGAAAAATAATAAGAAAGAGAGAAAGGACAATGAGAGAAAGCTAAAGGCCATTCCATTCATCATGCATACGACTCCTTAATGTTCACATTCATTACCACTGGTTCTCATTGGGCCAAGAAAGAAGCTGGATGAAGGAAATGTGAGGAGAAAAAAAACAGTAAGAAAGACTTGCAATTTGTAAAAAAAAAAAAAAAAAAAGAAAAAAAATTGATGACGAGAAAAAGAAAAAAAATGAACAATGTTTTATTCCCTTTCATTTCTAACTGATACTCACAAACATTGGTTCTTTATTGTAAAACTAGCCGACCCTCTGTGGAGCTAAGATGGTGGCAATGAGTTATTAAATATGGAGAGAGGGCAAGGGAGGGAGGTAAGGGAGGAGGAGAAGAAGGACAGATGATTAACTGTGAAGGAAGTAAAAAATGAAGAGAATTCCCCAATGTACCACACTGGATTTGATTTAAAGAATGCTGCCCAATTCCGTTCCTTATTTAAGAAGAACTCCCTTCCACTGTGTGAGTGTGTGTAAGAGAGAAAGTGTGTGTGCTGCTTTGTCTGCTATGTGATGTGTCCAGGCTTTCTTTGAGCTTAGTGTTGCACTGGACCAGCTGTTGAGTGTGTTTCTCCTCCATAGCCAATGTCCTCTTCAGAAGGTCCTGTGTGGCTCGCAAACCAAGCGCATGCTGATCCGGCTGGTTCACACGATCCTCCTTCACTTTCATCTAAACACACAAATGCAGTTGGACAGTCCTCTCCTCCACATGTACATACATAAAATCCAGCATTAAAACAACATGGACAGGAGATATATTTTATGTTTTTAGTGTCTGATGTCACTGCTCGTCGCAGTTTTGACCTATAGGATCTGCACTAACACTAACGGAAGAAATAAAAGAGGTATGCTATTAAGAGACCTCCTTTATCCAGATGTACTGGCTTGTTTTCCCATTTATTCCACATTAGGATTACAGTGTCCATAGTGTACATAAAACAGGTAGACAAGTAAAGGAAACATGTCATAAAGAAAGTTTTATATAACACTCCATGTCTGTTAATAGTAATATAGCAATGCATTCTCGTGCATACTGTTAACCCTCACAATGTGAGAACTGTAAAAACATAAGAAATCACAAGAAAAGAAAAATAGTATAGCGGTAAAACTGTGGAAAATGTTCAATATGACAAAGCTTTAAACGGTTTTCTGATAAATGATTATCCCTAAATGAGTGACATCTTCCATCCCCTTCTTTTCTCCTTCTCGGTTCCTGTTTCTTCCTCCCCTCGTGCATGCCTGTCTGCAGACTCATGGAACCCACCTGTGACTGTGATAGCCTCCTCTCTCATCAGCAGCAGCTTGTTTGATTTTATACAATGTCTGCAGCAAAATATACTACAATTTTTTTTACAAGATATGGATAAACAGGGTGAGAAAGCTGCCCAGATTGATGGTCCTTCTTCCTTTATAAAGCTCAGTCTTCACCACCATGCCACCAGTCAATAGTTTGGACACACCTTCCCATTAAATCCAACATGAAAGTGTGACTTTTTGACTGCATATACATATTTAATATAGATTATATAGAGGGCGTGCAGCTGACATCACTGAGTCACCTGACTTTTGTTTTCCGCCATGTTGGACGGCAAGTTGTCCAGTCCAGTGTAAAAAAATAAAATAAAAATGACTGCACGTGTGTGTGTGTGTGAAATTTAATCTTTTCACATGGTTTTACTGTCCGTTTTATTTATTTATTCTTTTAAACACCAACAAAGGAAAGGTTTTAGTGTACAGATCAATTTTCCAGAAAACCTGCAGGTTTTAAATAAAGAAAAAATGTAGTAAATGTACATTTTTTAAGTCTGTATTGTTAAAGTTGTGCCATGTTTTGCACTGAAGGCCAATTGAGCTATTTTACATTCTTTCATATGACTGAGTTAAAATAAGGCAAATTCTTATGCCCGTGTGCATTTCTATACAGAATCATTAATTACAGTCGCCTCACATCATTCATTTTGTTCTAAACATTGAAAATCCTTGAAAGGTGTCGGGGCAACTTCATATAAAGACTTCACTGTATTTTACCATGTCCGCTATTCTCAGAGCTTTTGTTTAAAAATATGTGCAGACATCCATTAAGCATTAACACTACACAAAAGGAGTACTGGTGTGTCACCATAAAAATATTTTAGTAATTACTGGAGGAGAAAGACTGTTATTTGAAAGGAAGTAGACAGTGGTTACACTCCTTACCCGTTGCATAAACATAAGTGTGTGTGTGTGCCTACAGATCAGAACCAAATAAAAGCCTTTTTTTAGCATTGTATTAAATAAGGCCTGTGTTATATTAGGGCACTCCATAGCACGCCAACAAAGGACAAACACAAATTCACAAACACTTTTCATCCTCATACCACAAAAAACTGCTAGTATTTGCGTTAATTTCTGATCTCTCCAAAGCTGTTGTGACATCCAAGAGCAGACTCGTGTCTTTGAGATTTATGTCTTTGGACTTGCAAAATTTCCATTTCCACACAAAAGCTGTGGAAATATCCAGTAAATCACCTTGCACACGTGTTACAGTGAGTTAAAGGTCATCTTTTATGCAGTTAAATTATGTTCAGCATTGCTAATGGATGGTAACAATTATAAGCAATGGACCAGTCATTTCTACCATATTGAGTTAAAAAGACTCTTTCATCTGGATATTATACAAATGTTAGTGTGACTATTGGGAAATAAAATAAGTTTGAACTAAACTATGACAATAATGTGTGAACTTTAGTATCTCAGCACTGTTCCAAGTTTAGCACTTTCCCCAAGAAGCCAAATGTTCATCTTCTCTACGTTAATCTTCCTATAGTACACAGGGGACTTCAGATTAAATATGAGCTCCAAGCAATATAGCACATTTTCTATACATTTTAAATATCATTACCATTAATGTAAAAAGCAAAGAGAAGTCCTAAATTTCAGCGACTGTAACGGTTTAACTGAAATTACAGCAACAATACTAAATTTAATTTCCTTTAATCCATTAACGCAATTTTTATTTGCAACAGGCATTAAAATGTCAGTTATTACTATATATTCTTTTTATTTTGGCATATGAAAAATTCTTTATTGGCTGTAAGTCAGATTTGGACTTTCATGGACACAATTTCAAGGTGCAGCTGTGTTGAAGGGATCTGGTTTAGTCTAAGACTGGGGTGTCTGCTTTTTGCAGATGATGTGGGTATGTTTGATGACATGATCTTCAACTGTCACTCCTGATTCAGATCATTGGAATCCCTTCCTTTCTGGGTTGGAAATGAAGTCCTGTTCCAGGTGGAGTTTAGGTAGTTTAAGTTTCCTCCATAGAGGGTTTTAGTTTTCATTTACAGGAAACGTAAAGAAAAAAAATATATGGTTATAGGGCAGGGTCTGGGGTTTGGAGCTGTTTTTTTTACGTTTTCACATTGAGTTGAGTCAGATGAGGTGGCTCAGGTATGTGTGTTAGGACATCTTCTCAATGGAAGGGAGGGAGATGGATTAATGGATACATGACTAAAATGAAACAGAAGCTGTGGAAGGAACCTTACTTTTGGGTGTTCATTGGACTTTGCAAGTTTCATTGATGTACATATATAGATTAGTGCATGGAAATGTGGTTAAAAATAAGGGTACAGTAGAAAACATTCAGCCAATACGGCAGATATAGTCGTTATTATCTTATATAGGGATAGAAACTTAGTCATGTGACTGCACGTAGCTGCCAGACGTCATGGGACAGCTGACTGTCACACAAGAAAGGATACAGGAATTACAACTGAATAAGATCATTTGTAAAACCATGGATGCTGGAAGATTTGGAACCTGGTTCAGATCGCCATTAATTAATGTTAGAGCCATGGACGCTGAAACACAAACACACACACCTCAAAATTGTTTTTTTTTTCCTCAATTTACAGCAGAGTATGCCACTTTAAATACAATGAAACTTTCATGACTCACAAGCCACCATGCGACCACCATCACACCACTAGTTTTAACAAGCTTGCACATGTAATGATAAAATATTTTTATTAACCTTTTTATTCATTGTATTGTATTTTCCACATTGCATGCATGTCAGGTTAACGTGAATTGTCATAGTAACAAGTAATGTAGAACCAAAATTTCCACCTCAAATACACCTCACTTAAACCACCAACTAATCAAATGTGAATAGCAATGGTATGTGAAAGAATAAAAAAGCAATTTAGAAGTCTGAATAAATATGACTGCAAACTTTGCATATCCTGTGTCTGCAACAGACTTGTTAATGTGTTTTAAGGAACACGCAGAATTCGTAAATATTGTTAGCAGTTACACAATTTGGGGATTTTAGGATTCCACGTGTTCATTTTCAGATTAAAAAAAAAGGAAACAGAAGGAATTATTTCAATCTGAAAAGTCACATCAACCTTGTAATACAGGAACAAACTCCATGATCTACAGTCTACAAATCTTTTTATTTTGTTGTGAATCCATGCGACTTGTCTAACATGTCAGCACTTCTATGATCCCACCCATTGTAGATAGTTCTTTCATTTAGTCATTGCCATTAAAATCCCTCCTATAGATGAAGGTCTTCAAACCAATGACTTTGAAAACTCTATAATATTGTTACGTAATTAATACATCAATGTGATTTTTTTCTCATCTCTAAATCTGCCACCATCAGAGATGATTAAAAGTTCCCATGTGGTCTGTGTGAAGTCTTAGTTCTCCAGTGGGGGAGAATAGGACCCTGGCTGGAAGTCCAAAAGAAAGAATATCAGATTTGTGAATTTACTTCAAATGAGTGCTTAAGTCTTGGACTTTCATATTAGCAGAGCTCCTATTGAGAGAGAAACCTCAATCTGATCAAGTCTCATTACTTTAGCAATCAAAGTTTCGCCCCCGGGGGTCTTCCCTCAACTCCTGCCCCCCCCCCCGTCCTCTCAGCCATCATGTGTTTTTGCCACCGAGGTAGAGAGGAAGAGAAAAGGAGAGTAGCTTGAGCAAATCCTTGATTGGCCAAAGTCTATCTTCCTCTTAGGATTAGAAATGAAAATGGAACATTTGAGGACAAAAGAAGGAAGAATGAGATGGGAAGAGACAGAGAAAAAAGGAGAGATTCTGTGTGAAAGAGAGATGTGAGCTGCAGAGTTATGGGCACAGCGAGGGAAAGAGGGTGGCTAATATAATTGAATTAAAAAGATGGAGCGGGGCCATTTCTAAGCAGGTGGGAGTGTGGAGTGAGGAAGAGCGGGCAAGATATTAACTTCTAATAAAAGAGAGATTAGAAAGTGACTAGGAGGACTGCTCTGTCTCTACCTGTGGGAGTGACGGCCCCCACATAACCTTTCAATGCAATATGCACACCGATATTGGCCACCGTGCTCAACTCATACCGCACACAGACAGAAAAGCGTATACTCAAGTGTGTATGTACGTGCCTGTGTCTCTGTGTATTTGCAGCCAAAAGAATCACATGTGCAACACGTACATGCAAAAACATTTGGCATACAAGCATGCTCATTACATATAATCAGCACTCATTCAGTGATCCAACAGGCAGCAGTCATCAGATAATGAAGATACAGCTCTCTGGGAAGCCTCTGCCATACACACAATTAATTAACTAATTGCTCTAATGAGCTTGTTAATGTCATGTTTTTTTTTTGGCAGCCAGTGTGAATATATTAACAAAGCTAATTCAATTAAGCAGGTGCAGCTTTCACAGCTGCCTCTCATGGGCACACACACGCATACACACACAAATCCTACAGGTGTTGTGTACACGTTTGCTCCATTTGACTCTGATGTCTTTCTCAGCAAAACCTTGGCATTGGATCAAAAGCATAATGATATGCAGATCAAGTGGTGTGTACTCATGTATTTGTGTGTGTGTGCGCCTGTGCTTATACCTCAATGGGCTGGTGTGCCTTTGAATCAAAAGTACAGCTCAATAAGCTAAACCAGCAAATGGTGATCTGTTTAATTGAAAGAGTAAAAAAAATGAGTGGCTGTAAAAATGATTAAAGCATTTTGATAGCACAGTTAATTTGATAAACAGAATCCAAGGGGGTCGAGCAGTAACGCTAGCCAAGGATTCATGCTGTGATACCATTTATATGAGGAGAACTTCAAAAAATGTTTTGTGTTTGACAAAAACTGCAGGTGATAAAACTGAGTACTGCAAATATAAAAATCATTTTGCATTTGTACATATTTTACAAGCAACCTATCTTTTTACCTCATTCCATTAATGCAAATGTCTTCTGTTCATTGGGTAATCCTCACCTCCATCTCCTTCACCTAGCTCTTTTAGAAGTCAGTGAGCAATACTTCCTCAGCCTAGAAAACAGATTATCCCAGACAATATTTACAACACTCAGTGTGCATTAGCGCTTCCAACTGATTTGTAGTTTCTCCCTTTTGAACTGTGCTTTCACCCTTGCAAGGTTAGGTCAACATGTAGCAAAATATGTAGCTAGACTTTTACAAAAGATCTTAACTGGTTATGATGGACGCAACTGGATATTTTTGCATTTTTTATTTTCATCTTTTTTATTTTCATCTTTAAGAACAGTTACATACTTATACTAGATTGAGTATAAAATTAATACAAATAAGAAAAACAGACATTTACTAAAAATCCTGTAGGGTAAAATAGATGTGCTGTTATAGTTCACAAATTCAGTTTTACTTCATGTTATGAATATCAAAGTGAGAAGAAATGTTAAGGAAGGATTTCTAATATCTAGAATACTCTAACATGTAAAAATGGCAAATGACCAGAAGTCCTTGAGTAAAGGTGTAAAGGAGCTTACGTGCATGATAAAAGAGCCGGCGTGCCCTTTTGTGATGATTCGTCAGGTCTTCTTTGCATCTGTTTTATATCATAGTCTATTTACTGGTCTTAAATCATCAGTGCCATCTTTGGCAGCTAAACTGGCAGAGATCAGGAGCCTCATGTACAATGATTGTATGCACAAAAACGTGGTATACAATCATTGTCATGACAAAGTTGAGATGTATCAAGAGTGAATTGGCCGTGGAAATATGCGATACCTCACGTCAACTTCATGGCTGACGTACAGACAGTACGTAATCCCCAACAGTAGGGGATTCTTTGGCAACACTTAAAGGCAATGCTGGTAAACTGTTGTAATAAAGGAATGAAAAAGCAGAGTGAAAATTTCACACATTCAAGCTGATTTACATATGATTAACTAGACTAAAATACATCTAATTGCATTTTCCTACATACACAATAATAATTATCACTTAAAAGTTTACTGTGAATCTGTTTTTTTTTGTTTATATCACGCTGTTATATCAACGATGATACTCTGAAGTGCGCACACATTTGCACTCCAAATGACAGGGTCTTATTGTGTTGGATGATCGAACTCCATCCATTTTCTACCGCTTATTTCCTGAACAGGGTCGCGAGGGGGCTGGAGCCAATCCCAGCTGACATCAGGTGAGATGCGGGCTACACCCTGGACAGGTCGCCAGTCCATCGCAGGGCCAACACACACAGACAAACAACCACACAACACCCTTCTCTTCTCTCAACACCCTTCTTCTTTATGATTAAAGTCATTACGGACAAAACCTTTGATACAAGTTTCTACAAGAATTATGTCAAAATTCAGTCCCAACATGTCTTTGGGATCCAGGTCAACGTGGGCCAGTATCCAGTCAGACTGGTGTCCAGCAGCAACAGAGGTCAACCTGTCATTGATCTATGTGCCTCCTTTTATTGTATTTTATATTCGGCAGTCTTTACAACTTTATTTAATAGTGTAAACGCTATAATAGAAAAAATACATGTTCAATATAAATAGAACAATCATAACAGAATATTTATTATCAGGAAATATAACAATAAACTGAGGACAGTTATAAACATTTATAAAGCATAATTCCCACAAAAACAATAAAACATAATAGCACAGATTACTCCACTAAAATCTGCTAAACTATTGTATTCAAATAAATCTGAAGATATTTAAACTCTAATAGGTTGCCGTACTTAGGCAAAACATGCTGGAAGCTCCTCCCACCTGTAAATGTGTGTGTTGCTTTTTTTTTTTTTGATCATTTCCCCACTTCTGATTCAACCAAATTAGTTCCATATTATGGAAAATATCAATCTGTTTTTTACATTTCTGGTGTTTTTTTTTATATTTATTGTACAAGGCAAAAAACATGCTGTGTAATTATTATTTGCATGGGAACTGATGGGAGGAGACAAGGCGGTTTTGACCCAAGTCAGTTGGGACGTATCAATGAAAGATGCACAGAATCAAGTGTACAAACAGATTTATACGTTCCATATTTATGTTTGTAAGGCATCATGATTTGGTCGTATGCCAGGTTTCAGTATCCATGCAAGTCTTTGTACACAACATTTATTCAACTTTGCAGAATTTGTGTGAATCTGAAAGTAAATGTACTGTGTCTCTGTACATTAGAGAACTGTCCCCACTACGTCTCTCGTCATGGGTTGGGTTTGTTTTGGCAGAAGCAATAGTAGACAGTCCCTCAGTCTGACAAAAGTGTTGAGGTTGGTGGTTAGTTGAACTCCCCTGGAGATGAAACCACTGATTAATTTCCTTCATCTTCATCGCCTCCACGCCTTCCCCCATCCATAGGTCTGCTGTTTCTCCCATCCCCCTGCTTCTTCAACCACAGCTGAATATTAAATCAGATCCCTTTTTTTAATTTCAAGATAACCACTGTTCATTTTTCTCCCAGTGCCATGTGGCCATGACAGTCTATATGTTAGAAATGGCTGATTTGAGTTATCCTTTTGTTCATTTCCTGCTTATGTGTCCCACTGCATGGTTCAATCATTACCTGTAAATATGCTGCAATTATAT
>JBAMIG010000019.1:13457140-13475881 GCA_037177335.1 Kiunga ballochi
CTGATCTAATCAGTCTTAAATCAGTTAATAAGCCAAGGACACAGAGGAGATGACTCAGCTGATGTGAGCATGAGCTAATATTAGCATCCCCCCCCCTTTATTCAAGACCAGTGCTGCACAGGGCAGCATGTTGGGTTTGGTCCTTGAACTGTAAAAGTGCAGGCTTTGGACATCAGGGCTGCAGTTAAGCTTACCACTAAATTCCATTAGCACATTAGTTAAAGAGCCATGACCCAGAGCTAAGGTTGGATGCAGTATAGAAAACCTTATTTGTTTTAATTCTATTTTAAAGATAGCCCTGAAACTCATCTTAAAAATTAAATCAAAATTTGCAAATGAAAAAAAAAAAGTATGTAAGCAATGTAGTTGGTGTGATCTGATCACAAAAGGACCGTCTTTCTGAATATGTGCTTGAAATTGTTTGTTGTACTGTTGACATCAACCCGATATGATCAATAGCAGATGAAAAGAAGTTTTTTTTTCCTTTTTTCCCCCCACTCATAATATACTTATATAAAGTGTCTTACCATTTGGTAGGAAGCTGCATGCCTTAAATAACAAACATTATCTTACTTGCCAATCTTTAAGAACTCTTTAAGAAGTCTAATAAAACACAGATGAGTACAATTCCCACTAGCGCCATCACTGTCAAAATGATCAAAATTCAATCTTGATTAGAAAGCACATGATGGGCATTGTGCCTAATCACTGAAGTCACAGGCTCGTGTCCTCCATTCAGACACACAAACAAGTGAACACAGTAAGCAGTTTGCCACGCCACAAATCTGGGGGACTTCCTGTAAGACATAAATCTGTTGCAATCTCACTGTCTCTCTGGCAGAGGCACAACAAGGACGGTTTTGTCTGGGTGTCTCCTTCTCCTCTTACTCTTCAGCATTCATTAGAAGCAATAGCAGCAGCAGGTTCAGGTTCAAAGACTATTTAGATTCTCTCTGTCACACATTAATTCCCTCTTTTTCTTTCTGATTTCGTCTCATTTTTAATAATTTTCTTCCTCTTTGTCCATCTCTCTCCCTCTCTTGCTTTCCTCTCTAAACACTGTCTCCTCCACATGGCCCAGATAATGAGTGGTGGAACTAAACTAGAGGAAACACAGCTCACTATTAGGAGGGAGAAAGCTGACTGAAGGTTTAAATAAACAAAGAGAACTTGAGGCCAAATTGTATTTCCAAGGACATAAACTAACGGAACAGGCAGACATTCTCAGAATAAATACACACCATGTTTAAACTACCATAATAGTTGTAAAAATATACATGTCCGTGTGGATATAACAGAGAGGGACTGGCAGAGGGCAGATACAAATATGTGTAAATGCAGATATCCACACATATGCAAGCATTAAAACATAAACTATAAAAACTGTCTGCAGACACTCGATCCATCTTATGTGTTTAGTGGAAAGCTTTTTATCTCGCATTTAAAAGCAGAACAATAGGTACAAAAAGCTTGTTTGTTATTGGAAACTAATTAGGCAAACATGCTCCTTTAAGTGTCTCTGATATGCTCTCAGGCATGGAAACCCACACCCACTCATAAACACACATAGGAGGCCTCTCTGACGCACTATGTGGGGTTAATTGGGTTATCTAGGCTGATTAGCATAACTAATAAGGATCCTTGTTAAGGGATAAATAATATTTATTCAATTAGCTCTTTGTGTGTATTATGCAGCTGTGCATAGATTTCCGTCACCACTGGCAAAAGTTCAAATGAAAATGAAGCAAAGCTAAGCAGGCATGAAGTAAGACCTGTGGGTGTCTATGTGTGTGTGTTAAATTCATCATTTATCTCTTCTACACACACAGATGCTCACCATCAGGTGCCAGACACCCACCACTAAACACACACACACACACACACACACACACACATAGAGCTTGTCAAGCTGCAGCTCTTAAACCCTCTCATCATGATCATTAGGCTTCTGATTAGCATAATTAGCATTGTTAACCAGGGGAGCGAAGTGGAGCCAGGCTGTGCCAGTCACTCCATCTGACACATGTCAAGCTCCCAACTCCTTTCAGAGCTGCAGAGAAGATACTCTGTCCCATCAGGTTGGTTTACGGCACATTTGCAAGTTCCCACTGATAGCAGACTGATATCGCAGCAGCAGATGTCCGCTGTGCATAACATGGGATTATGAGCCGAGATGTCCAAAGGGATGATTTCTTTAGTGAAGGCAAAGAGCTTGTAAAGTGACACCGCTCTTGAAGTTATATCCGTTATTGGAACAATACTGGGCACATTCTACCAATTTATTTATTCATGTTTGCAAATGCGGGTGCTGCTTTTTGTTTGTGAGGCTAAAAGTGCGTCAGTAAACATGGAGACGCGAACCAACAACACTTCAGCTTATGAGCGAAAACTCACAAAAAAGAAAAAACACGACAACACTCACAAATAACCAGAGACAAAAAAAAAAAAAAAAAATGAAAGGGAGAAAGAGAGAAGGAACACTACATTTACTGAAATTAAACATTTTCTCATCAGCCTGAGGGTGCAGCAGGCCCACTAATGTATTATTCATCTCCACTTCACAAAGGAACATTAATCAATTATGAAGATATGAGGATCTTAAAGTATAGAGGGGAGACGAAGAGCGGCTCGTTCGTATTAATATGCAGCCGCAATCGTACCCCCCCACTACACACACACACACACACACACACATACATACACACATGGTTCTCAAATCAATATTTTGCAGATTAATTTGGAGCGGTTGCGGTGAGATGGCAGAATGGAAGGAAGTAAGGGCGTTGGGGGTGGAGGAGAGGAGAAAGTGTCTGAGGTCTGAATTAAGGTGAAGTGTTCTGTTGTTTTATTTTTTTCCAGGATTGTTCAAGTGTGTGTGCCTTTGTGTAAATATGAAGTCTTCTCTGCAGCTGTAGGTAAACAGTCCAAGTCTGCTCAATTAAGGGGTATTTGTTATGATGGACATTTACACTGTCTGGCCAAAACAAAAAGAATCACCACCTGGATTTAACTGAGCAAATACCTGCAAGCTTACTATTTGGATAACTGCATGGGAAATTATCTTTCAGCTGGCATTAAAATGATATAACCCCAACATATTCAATGAGCAGTGTTTCATTTCTCAAAGCAAAGGCAATACAAGAAACTGTGACTGAACAACTGTGAATAAGAAAACCACTAATCATTGAGACTAACTGCTCTGGAGCAAACAGAATAACTCTGGAGCAAAAGAAGGTCATGTTCTTCAGATTTAGCCTCCTGTTCCTGAGTGATGGGCGCATCAAAGTAAAAGGAGTTGCAGATGAAGTGATGCAGCCATCCTGTCTATTGCCTGCTGAACTGAATCATAGCGTTGGGGCAACGCTATGATTCAGATGTGCTGCAATTGGTCAGGTCTAAGTTCAGCAATATCATGTCCCCAAAAATTGAGGTCAGCTGACTACCTGAGCATACTTAATGACTGAGTAATTTCAATTTAAAGTAAAAAATTAATGCAGCACCAGATGGAAATAAATATTGCAAAATTGCGAAAGCTTGTCAAAACACTGGTACAGCAAACGTGAGCTGTAATAAAAGGTAAAGGTAGTGTGACAAAGCATTAGAGCAGAGCTACTTAATTCATTCCTACCGAGGCCTGCAGTCCAGCATGCTCCCAGGGTTTCCATACTCCAACATACCTGACTCCAGCAGCCCTATAAAGAAGTCTGAACAAGGCCTCGTTAATTTGATTTAGGTGTGATGGAGCAGGGAAACATTGAAAACCTGCTGGACTGAAAACACCAAACTGAGCAGCTGTTTTTTTTTTTTCAGACAGGTAAGTTTAACCTAGCAACCAGTTAAGAACCAGTCAGGAACTTGTACATTTAGTAGAACTGTTTTTAAAAAGTCCAAGTGTATAAAAGATGTGTTATGGTGTGATACCTTAACCTGAAGCTGGTTCAAAACTTCTTAAAAAAAACAGAGGTTTAAATACATTCTTTCTTCTACTCCTCTTCTCTCAATCTTTTTCATCTACTCCTCTAATCTCTTTTTCCTCCCATTTGTTATTGTAATATTTTTAGAGTTGTGCATTATTGCATATATCTTAGTATATGTGTAGGAACAGCAGTTCACAGTATATATGATACTATTTCTGATGAATATTTACAACTGTAACATTATTAATAGAACTATAAAAATCCAATTATTATTGTTGCTACTAACTTTAAGCCAATATCAACAGCAACTCTGAATGTCCATTGTTTAAGTGTGTGTGTGTGTTCTAGTCAGAAACAGCAACTGAAGTCAGACCCATTAAGACATATACAGTAGTTACTGATCTTACAAATGCAAAAAAAACAATAAAATAAAATGAAATGACTTTTTACAGCATCTATAATTTGATAATAGTTGTATTTACATGAGAAATGACTGAGAATGTTCCCATGTGCATCTTACTTCTGTGTTTACTGTTCTTCAGCTTACTTCTTCTGCTGGGCAGGCAGAGGTGAAGTAGGAAAATGGAGACCTCGTACCTGCAGGGTTGTTTTGGTGGATCCCTTCAATGGATTATACTTGTGGTTTTTATCCACCACATCACTGCATTTAATGGTAGCATTTGATAAAATGCATAAAGAAAGTTAGCAACCAAGAGGAGACTCTTTGCTATGAGCGAGGAAAAACACACTGTGCCCTTTCAGTGTAAACAAATAGCATTATTTTGGATCATTTCATGGACTTTGGTGCGATCAGACCAAAAGTCTTTACTGGAAATTGCTACAAAGATCTGGATTATTGCAATTAATCCAAGATTAGATATTCAGTGGAAATAAATGCCTGCATACATCCCTCCAATCATGTGTCATATGTGTCATACAGTAGAAAGCCTCTCAGTCTGTTCAGTGTGTATGAGACTGGCTCAGCAAATCCATTTGTGTGTCAGCATTGCAGGCAAACCAATTAAACAGACACAACCAGAATAAAATATAAAACACTGGCTGGAAATATGATTAAGACAGCAAACTCCACTTACTTAAGTCATTGCTCTAAGGCTCTAATCACACAAACCACTAATTAGCAGCAGTGCAAATGAGTCAACACACAGGGAGCATAAACAAACAGCAACCAGATAACACACACATAAACAACTAATAAGCACGGGTTTACCACAAACACAAATGCATGTGTGTTCATTGCTGCGAGCATGTGAGAGAGTTTCTGTGCGTTTTAACCATAAGCCACAGAGGACAGTAAAACAGCAGTGGGTATAATTTAGTGACACCCTGTAAGGAGGTGTGGGAAGGTCGTAAAAAAAACTCTCTCTTTTAATCCCAGCCGGCGATGCCATGTTTGTTACCGAGGGCTGCGAGATATGCTGGTAATTCATCACACACGCCACGGCTTCCTGTTAAACCTGGCTGCACATGGAGCGCTTGTAGCGCAGCTGCCAAACCAATATCGTAAAAAAAAAAAAAAAAAAAACTTTGCCACTTCTCTAGCAGCCTTACAAAAAAGAAGCTTGCTGCAAAAAGAATACACTTTAACAGGTTTATTTTTTGTTTCAATAACACAAATCAGTTTTATTCCTCATTATTTCAGCCCAGTGTATTTTAGGAACTACCTGGGGAAAAAAAAAGTTAACATAAGGAAACACTGAATATAAACAGCTTTAAAAGTCAATTTTACCAGAACAATGAAGGCATTTAGGATCTCATTCAACAGTGAGACTCAGTTTATTCTATAATTGTCAGCTTATTTTATATAATGCTTTCCAATAAAGAAATGCCAAGTTGATTACATTTTGCTTTTGATAAAAATGTTCATTCAAGCTCTCGCTCCACAACAGAGCTAATCATGTTTTTAGTTTTTACCTGGATTTTCAGGAGCCAGTGCTACTAATGTAAAACCAAAGAGAAGGATAAGATGACAAACAATTAGCTTTTATCATTTACTTATTTTCTAAACATGCAATATCCAGTGTATGTTTATGTGGAACATGGAATCTTTCACAGCTGCTACCAGGCAAAAAGACAGGTACAACATGGAAAAGTCTGCCTTTGTGGACTGAATTTATCAGCATGTGATCTGAATTATAGAGTCAAAAAGCCAAAGTACAGGCTTCTCTATAAAAATCCTAAATATCTCAAGTGTTATATTATGAAGCAAAAAACAAACATTGAGGGAACCTTGATGGCTAAGGCCATTTATGGCTTTCAAAATGAATAAAAAATACACATTGAATGAGCAATGTATGATCAGGGTAGTGTGTGTTATGTTGCAAAATGTAACTTCATTAAAATGTAAAAAGAGCAAAGACATAATGGGCCTGGTGGAGTCTGAACAACGCGACAGCTCGTAGACCCGATATATTTCTCTCTGCAAGTGTTTTTGCAAGTGTGTGTTTCCCAGCGGTGCAAATACGTTAGCTCTGCCCAGACTCCAATCTGAGTCACTAGTGACAGCTGTCACACAACCAATATAGAGAGAGGTGGTAAAAAGGAAAAAAAAACATCATAAGGTGGTGTGTGGTTCTGTTCACAACTACCAAGGCATCTACAAAGGCACACGCACACAATTTCATATTTACCAGCCTCGTGACATGAGCTACTCTGATGAAACTTTGCGCAGATTAAAAATGCTAAACTCACATTTGATCAAGCACGTCTACGCTTTCACACCAGGCAGAGAAGGAAGAGCAAGACTTGACAAAAGTGACATGTGAGCAGATGGAGAGCGCTGAGAGTTAAATCTTTCACTCCGGGAAGAAAACAACTTCTCAGTCAAATGGAGTAAAAGCCACAGAGGAGAGCATGAAAAACTGACTTTACATTATAGTTTGTTTCAGTCTATGAGAGAATGATAAAAACTGCTCTGCTATTTCCACATGATGACCCCCCCGCCCTCCCCACGCATACAAATTTTAAAGGAATTAATTATATCTTTGCCAAGCACAAAAAATCTTAAAAAAGTCAGACCTAATATTTACAACTATCACAAATTTCAAAGCATTAATGAAGAGAAACATCTTCTACAGTTGCATTATGAAACAATTTCTCTCTCATTTTGCATCTTTTAAAAAGGCCTATGAAAAAAAAGACACTGCAGTCAAGTTCATCATTTTCTCTACACCTGGGTGATGTGTGTGTTAAACACACATCTGTGTACCACAGAAGCTGAAAGCACCGAGTGGGGGAGGATAAAAAAATGTATGTTAAAGTTTTTGCACAGTAATGACACTTAATTTTTTTCTGAATAAAAAAAAAAATCAGAGCAAAAAGTTCTATTTCAAACATCTGAAATGTTTTTTTTTTGTTAAATTTATAAACATGCTGCAAATTGGGGTTTCCAAGTCTCAAAATGCTAATTTATTCACGCCCTTCATGGAGTGTGTGTCTGTGCGTGTGCATATTATTGCATGACACGATTATGCAGTAAACAAATGAGTCTATATAAGTCACAATATTGTTGTATATGGTAAGCAGCAGGTTAAACAAATGACACAATGTCAAGCCAACAGATGAGCAGAGGATTCCTATTTAAAGCCATAAGTGTTGTTATGATTGCTGTGCGGACAGAAGGCAGGGTGAATGAATGTGACTGAAGACTCTGTGTGTGTATCACTGCAAGCGCGTGCAATATTAAAGCAAGCTCTCGATTTCTCAAGCTGTCACTCAGGCCTATTAAGCAAGGCTAACAAAATTAGTCATGAATATGCACTAATAACATGCAAATTGCCACAAGTTCCCCCCACCCTGTGTGCATGTGGGTGTGTGTGAGTGTGTATATGTGTTTGCCCTCAGGGCTATAGAGATTGGCTCTGTAAACCCAATTCTTTCTACATCATTACAGCAACGAGGCATAATTCATAAGAATAATATAAACATGCATGTAGCCCGACA
The DNA here is from genome assembly GCA_037177335.1 of Kiunga ballochi. Taxonomy (NCBI): domain Eukaryota; kingdom Metazoa; phylum Chordata; class Actinopteri; order Atheriniformes; family Pseudomugilidae; genus Kiunga; species Kiunga ballochi. The sequence continues at coordinate 13,465,018 of JBAMIG010000019.1, forward strand.
TGAATATACAAGCAGACACATGTGCATGCTCACCTACACAAAAGGACAAAGGGCCCTTGCACCACCTTTTCCCCCAATGACAGGCTCTTTTGTTTAATATTGAGAAATAAGTTTGGAGTTTCCTATTTACATGTCGATGCCTTTAAATACACCAACATGTAGATAGTCTGTTGCTTTCATGTCCCTGGGGTGATGTTTGACAGCCCGAGTGCTGCCACAGCAATTAACCTCCCTGTTAATGAGAGATGCTCTGTCAAGCAGCCAGATGGCACTGCCTGGCACGCTGCCATGCACACGCATGTATGCACACATGCCCACACAAGTGCACACTCCCAGACACACACACAGATTATAATACTCTCTCTCTCTCTATATATATATATATATATATATATATATATACACACACATACACAGATATATACACACACACACACACACACAGAGATATGTACACACACACACCCACATCTAACTGTTGCTGGTTGTCAGCACCCCTCAACAATTCCTGAGGAACCCCCTCTTTTTCCTCTCTTCTCTTGCATTGTCTGCTTTTCACTGTTCCCCTCTTCCCTCCCCGGCTGCATCTCTGGCAGCTGCTTATCCATGTCGCAGCACTGCAGATGTCACAACTCACCAGCTGGGGGAACAGCAGGGGAGGAGAAGAGAGGAAGACATTTGAAAGGAGAGGAGGAGTTTGTTGCATCTCTGATTTTGACAGAGAAGCAACCAGCTCCATGAAGATAAATGCAGTCATACTTGACTGGCTAATCCACTTAGTGGGATTAGTTTTGTTAAGATTTTGTAACTTTTTCCCCCAGATATTTTTTAACAAAGTTTCTAAAATTAAACAGATCATTCGGCATTTGATCATTAAAAATAATTCATAACAGCAAGATTAATGACTGTTTAGGTATGCATGCTATACTTGTTCTGCTTTATGTGTCTTTGTTAATAAGCCGGGCAGTTGGCTGGGGCACACTCCGCTGTGTGTGCCTGTCTGCATGTCCATATAGCAGCCCACCAGGCCCGTGTATTGATCAGTTAGCTTGGCCTAATAGGAGAAGAGGAGCCTGACCTAAGAAAGTCAATATGGAGAAAAAGAGACATATCCTCCTCCTGTCCTGAGAGAGAAGTGGGAAAGAGAGATCCTGAGAGGAAGAGGCAGAATGCAGAAACAGAGGCAGAGACAGAAGGTGAAGTGAAGCTACATTACTACTATAATAAAAAAAAAGGGAAAACAGAAAAAGAAGAGTCCAGGAAACAGCTGGGTGAAAGAAAAACAAGTAAAGTCAAATGAAACCTAAATAACTTATCACTTTTGTAAACAGAAAAAAAAACCTTTGGGATTTGAATAAGAACGCTTACGCTGAGAGATACTGCCAGTCTTTGAAATAAGTTAAGTTCCTACCTTTCCCGTATCACAATCAGGATTTTCTGCCGAAGCGTCTTTTTTTTCTAACTTTAAGCATTTGACTGCTTTTGGCAAAGAAAGAAACGGCATTCAAGTTAACTCAAGTGTAAAAGACTCTGCAGGAGATTATACTGTGGGAAAATCATTTTTAAATTGAGGGAGATGGAAAATAAAATAAAAAAATCCTGACATCCACTCACACATCAATACGTCGATAGATCAATGCGTGTGCCGGTGTGTTGTTACACCATTTCATCAGAAATATATAAATAAATTTTGTAGATAAACAAAAAAAAGAAAAAAAGAGGGAATGGAAAAGTAGATAAAAGAGTGAGGTTTTACTACACACACACACACACCTGACTGAGTGATGCTACCCTGGAGGGTGGCTTCAATCTGATGTGTTTAATGTTGACGCTGTTGGCAAGAAACACACACTCACCTGCTGTTTAAACCTATCATTTTATTTCATGAGACCTGATTTGCTCATTTCATTTATTTATTATTATTATTATTATTATTCTCATCATCATCATTATTATTATTATTATTATTATTATTATTATTATTATTATTATTATTATATGTGCAGCCATTTAAATGGCTCAAAGTGTGATGCAAATCCCCACATCTCTCCCTCACAGTGACTACACTGACGGAGGATCCCTCATGCCCTCAGAGCCACTTACACACATGACATCGAAACCCTGCACAGCCACAAACTCAACTGTGCCACATTGTGCGAGACCACCGATTCCTGCTTGGCTGGGTGCTTTAATTGGTTGCACTGCAGACTGTCAAACTACTGACAGTTGCTTTTGACCACATTTGGAAGTGTTTTTTGGCTTTAAATGACAGCTTGTCAAAAAATAAATAAATAAATAAAACATATGATTGCAATTATTTCTCTATGTATGAAAATTAACTGGTGTATGTTGAGAAAAAAAAAGTATTAAAAAGATAAATAGCTAAAAACAGAAAACTGACAGCGTCAAGTTCAGATTTGGCTTACCCCTTCTTTGCTGGTCTAAGCATCTAAGAACAGAATAATGTGAAAACTGGAAGCATCAGTACAAAGACTTCGAAGCAGAAAAAAAGCTACTTTAGTTTTGACAAAATGTGTGAAACCTAAAATAAAAATCTGGTTTCCAGAAAGGTCTACATTAGAAGCAGACCAAGTGTTTAGAGGCCTCGAAGAGCTGCATGGTGGAAAACATCACAGAGGGATTTGCATATCACCACGAGGACAGTTGCAGTGACTCCCTGAGGAAAGCAACGTCCTTAAAGATAGTCAGAGTCCCGGAAGCCAACTGTGTTATCTGTTTTCTGTGCTCGTACCGAATATACGTGTGTGTCTGATTTACGAGCAGAACTATTTAACTTGTTTCAGCTGTTTGCATGTACACACATCCTTGTGATGGAAACCACAAGTACAGCAAGCTCATCTAACGGCAAACTCCTCAGATCAACCTCAGACATCTACAACAAAATCCCACTAAAATAAAAGAAACAGCAACTATTTATTAATTTGATAAAACTTGCATACTCTAAATAACCCGACCTGGCCTTCTTAACCAATCATTGCACATTTAAATAGACCAAAAAATGTTTCCTAAACTCTGATTTTAGTTGTTATATATGATTTTACACAGCTAAAACCCCTTTTAAATATGAAATATGAAATTGCTCAAGTTGTGTAAACTGTAAACATGTAATACAGCTCTCAGGAGTATAAATGTGCAGCGTTTGACCCCTGACTAATTGCTGAGCATTAACATCTAATTAACACAACATCATACTGTCAAAAGAAAAGAGGTTATTAAACCACTGAATGCAAAAAAACCCGCTCTGCTAAAACATAGAAAACATATCAAAGACAATATAATGAATGAGAATTATTTAATTATATAAATATTGTCTACTTTGTATTTCCTTTTGTTGAAGAAGAAAAATCTGAACAGCTGTGTTGTAGTAAGAAGTCACTTGCTCCAAGGTGGATGATGACAAAAAGAAACACACACACACACACACACACACACTGCAGCTGAAAAATAACCCTCAGCACTATGCTGGCTTACTATTTCAGCTTTTCTCTTTTTCTGACTCAACACTCATCAACAAAAGGTATTGCAAAGCCAGTTCACTGAAAAAAAAGAGAAAAAAAAAACACAAATTACAGTTAAAAAAAAGTTTTAAAAAATTTACAGGAAGATTTTTATAAATCAGCAGTAAGTGAGGAAGACGGGAAGCTTGACAGAGGGAGACACAGCAGAAGTACTGCTGAAATATCGGCCACTCTATCGCAGTGGTGGCAGGGGTCACTCTAAGAAAAGGAAATCAATGGTGACAGCAGTGACTCACAGGTCAACGCATAGCCCCCTTGTGTGACTGTATTTGTGACTGAGTGTACTTTAAATAAGAGCTTGTCTGTGTTTAAATTACGCATATGACTAGTATGTGTATTTGCGTTTGCACCACGTTGGCTAGAGACACAGTACACACACAGGAACACACAAAGGCTTTAAAGTAAGAACTGGTGCACATTAAATAAAACAGACTTATTACATTGTGATCTTGCAGACTACTGACCAAGCGTGTTAAAAAAAGTCCATTTTAAAACAAAACAATAAACGAAGCAATTCTACAACAACTCCAAAGCAGAAGGAGACATAGACTAGCTATATAGTCTCTAACACTTGGCGATATTCCATGAAATCTGTGGTGCTAAAGAGTAAACTCTCACGTTTCTATAAGTTAATCAAATAAGCAAAGAATGCATCTTCATGCAAAAGGCACTGTGCACACTCTCTTTCTGACCAGTTGCATGTGACACGCCCACTGATGGGCGCCATTGTTTGCACCTGAAATCTCCTGTTTTTTTTACACAAAACCTAATTATTTTACCCAAACATTCATAACGGTTCAAAATTAGGCGTGTGCATAAGAACGGGACCGGTGCCACATTGGTCAAAAGAGGATTTTGATGTCAATCTGGTGACCAAGCCATTTACATTGAGACACAACATTTTCTCCCCCTTCATAAAACATTCATATTCCATTGCAGCTGCAATGTGACAATGAGAGGTCTTGGCAATTGTAGAGGTCAGTGGCTAATATAGGTAGGCTGTGTGTGTTTGGGAGTGTGGATGCATATCTGTGTCTGTGTATGCATGCCTTATATACCCTTGGGTTAGCAGGAGTTACGACCTGCTTACATTATTAAGGTGAGTAGTAGGCTGTGTTATGTATGCCTAAACAGCCAGTCAATTCATTACAGATGCAATCCCCTAAGTACATGAATAAGCACATGGCTTTCCCCCTTTCTCTGCCTCTGAACTGTAAAGGAGACAAAATATTAGTGTGATGCCGAGAGCTTTAGATAAATCAGAAAGAAGAACAAATTAATAATAAGGAATAAAACAGCATTAGCTGATTAAGTATGTATGGTAGAGTGGCGGCTGTAATTTACAGGCAGCTGGGTTCGGTGTCCGGAATAAGGTCTCATTAGAGACCACTGTGTGTGTGTGGGTGAGTGTGTGTCCATCCCGTTAGTAATCTGTCACCAGCAGTGGTCCCACCTTTACGAAAAGGCCTGCAATTTTTGATAATGAGCTCTGTGAAGGTTATGACTACGGTAAATGGATTTGTTAAATAGAGTGCTTATGTATATGCGTCTGTCTGAGTGTTTCATGTGTAATAGCAAAAACATTATTTGTGCATCGCAATATACCTTTATTCTCCCAGCAGACTTTAGCCTAATTCAGCAAATTTCAGACTTACTGACCCAGTATTTGCTCTCTTGACTGTCAAAAATCTCTTACAATGCTTTGCAAACCTCCCAGCTTTTACCATTAGAGTCCAGCGTTTATATATATATATATATATATATATATATATATATATATACACATATATATATACACATACATACATACATACATACATACATACATACATATACAGACACACACACACATATGAACAGCCCTATTTAAAGAATCCTTTAAATCCGAATAACTTCCAAATTTTAATCACTTGTTTCTCGTCTCAGATCGGACACTTCCTGAAAATTTAATCAAAATCCAGCCATAACATTTTGAGTTATGTTGATAACAGACAAACAGCTGAACGTACAAACAAACCCAAAGCATAACCTCCTTGGTGGAGGTAAAAAGAATCCAGGCTCATGTTGCTTGAACAAGTACAAGAGCAAGACAAACATGGACGGCCAAAACAGCTTCTTGTTACAATGAGAACAAAGCGAGCGAGACTACTAACTCAGCCGGTCCGACGCAGCTGTTTTTGAGGTTTCAGTCCCATGGTAACAGCGGTGCAACCATTCACGGCTTCACAATAATATGGACACTTCATACTGCAGCTGACATATTTCATATCAAGTGAATGGGGCCTTAGTTTGATCCCATCACAGATATGGAGATCATTTCTCAACATTGTTTCAGGGCCAAGAGAATACAAGGAGTAGGGGAGAGCCCCCATAGAGGAACAAAGGCAAGGGTCAGACCTGACACACAGGGCCAGAGGTCTACTGAAAGACTATTTTATAATACGGGCATACAGTAGAAAACACACATAACCTTTAATTTGGCAATTTATTGCATGTCAAAGACAGAACCATCCAGGTCCATATGAAAACGTAGCTACAAAGTTTATGCTCTGAGATAGCTGCATGGTGATAAAGTAGGATTGTGAGATATTCAGGGTGAACGATTGGTTTACAGTTATGTAAAAAAGAAAGTACACCCTCTTTTTTTTTTAGTTAGTTTAATGAATCAGTTCATTAAATAAAAAAAAAGCATAAGATGTGATCTCATTCAGGTCTTAAACGTGGGGTAGGACATCCTGAAGAAATGGTTCAAGCACGCTACATTTTGATTAATATACAATACAAAAGTCCACACCTTTATTGCATTGCAACACAATGACGACAAAGACCTCAGCAATGATCTTTGTTAAGCATCTGCCAACGAACCAATCGGGTGAGAGTAATAATGAGGCGATTAGAAGTGTTGCAACTCGTTCACAAATCATGAGGATGAACGTCCTGATAAGAAAAACTAATCAGCCGTTAATGATCACTAAATGCAGTACTTCACTTAAAATGCTACAAGAAGAAAAAAGTAGCACCTAATGTTAGCTTTAGCATAAAAAAGATGCTTGTTGCAGTCACAAATTCTACAAAAAAAAGAAAAAAAAGTAATCTTCTTATCAGCTATTACCTTGTAAGAAAAGATGGTGGCCCTGTCCTGACAGAACACAGTGACAAAAATGCATAAACTGTTATGATATTCTTCAAGGTCGTCAAATTTGTGAATAGGACATAGGCATGTAAATCGCTGTGCCATCTTAAGTGAGACAAACTGAACCGAAGTGGTTCCCCAGTCAGCTGCATGAGATAGGACAGATACCGCAAAGAGCTGCTCACAGTGTCAGCTGCACGCCTCGTGATGAAAAAGAAAAGTCTGACGCTGTTTGAATAGGATACGTGGTTAATCTCTCAAAACACAGCCAACTAACAAAAACCCGGATGTTTATCTGTGAACTTATAAACTGTCCTGCGACTAAATGATTTTTATTAAGGCAGAAAACTGACTTTAGCAAGGAAGAGTATGTTCAGATCAAGTCTGCACCAAGTGTCTTTAATAACCAAAAAGTTTCATACTGGTTCCAAACATCGGAACATAATCTAAGTTACCTCACTTCCTTCCTTCCTTAGAAGACTATAGTTTAGCGACCATGTTTCAAGAAAAGGAGAAGAAGCTTCAGTGACAGACTGTGGTTGTCACAGACGAATAAGCTTTGCAAAGCGACCTGATCATCTGCTGCAAACACCATCCTTCAGCACCGAGCCGCTTCCCTTTACTCCTTTCTCAGAACAGGTGGGGGTGGGTAGGACAAAAGTAGGGAGAGGGGGGGGTTGTCTCAGAGGTTTATGAAGAGATTAAAAATGTTTTGTGGATTACGGTGTGTTAATCTGTGCTGGTTTAATCAGGTCACTTGGTAAGGCAACAACCCTGTGGGAAAGGTGAAAATCTTTCAAAGCACATCCTTTACCTGACCTACTGGTGCAAATTCATGCTGACTAAAATGCGTCACGAAGATGTTTTTCTTTGCTACTTTCACCTGTGCTTTAGGCTCACTGCAACCCTTACACAGTGCATTTATCACTGTAATCCTGCAATAAAACATAAAGATGCTGCCAAGCCCTGAAAGTCCTTCCCTAGTTCAACAAACCTTACACTAGGTATTGTAAAATCTGCTCAGTCCATGTCTGATGACTCAAACTGACTTGTTGATAACAGTTTATGTAATATTTACATTTACTAGACATGGATAAACTAGTAAAATAGTATTAATCAATGCTGAAAAGCTGCATTATCTCAAGATGAATTGGTAAAAATAATTTTAAATACCTACAAACATTAAAATCACGTGCATTTGCAAAATCATGTGCATTTGCACAGCATTTTCGGGAAGTAACTGCAGTGCAGGCAAAAATCCTAAATCACTTATAATCTCAGTGTTAGCTTCGCTCCAACTGCAAGTAGCACAATGCTGGGTTGCTGCATGTTTTTATGTTTCAAAGGAAATACATTTAATTTAGTTTAAGCAGTTACTTTGAAGGATATCTGCAATAGCAACTGACTAAATCATAAGAAATGATGAAATCCACTAAAGCAGTTTGTCTCGTTACACATGCATCCAGTGCCTGTAACAGTAACTACACACAATCTACGGTGCACCATGTTGACAAGACACGGCAAATTAACTATCATGTGACTGTTCACAGGGTTTGCATTTCCACTAAAAACCTCTTTTTATACATGATTTTAACAGATTGATTAACTAGTTGCCACTTTTGGGAGCACAGGGATCACCGGCGATACCGCGGCACATGTGTATTTCAACTAGTATTAATCTGCACCACTTTATTCAATTTTCATCATTCAAATTGCTGGTGTTTTAATGGGTATATCTATTATTATGGTGCTAAATTGGTTAAGGGATTTGAAAGGTTCAGTATCATGGTTGAGGGCTCCTCCAACCAGTTACAAAACCAGCTGAATGTAATGAGCACAGCTCATCTGTCAGGTAAATGATCCTGTTGGTGAAAACACCTACTCTAAATGTACAGGTATATCCAAAAACATAGCGGGGTTTTTACTTTATGGCACCTGCATTAACCACCTCTGTAGTTGGATAAGAAATAAAAAGCTGAGTCTTAGAAGGTAGATTTCATCCTGAATAATAATATCTCAATGATGGACAATCTGAAAAACATCTGGATCTGACTCAAAAGGACAGTAAACACATCATCAACAGGATCCAAAGGCTAAATGGGCTTTTCTGTGTGAGTAAATCTAATATAGACTCTTCTTAGAAACAACTGGTGTGGTGTCTTTTGGGCTACAAAGGAGAAACAATCTAGTTAGTTACCAAGAAACAGTTCAATAAACAGCATTAGTGATGACTATAATAGCACCTCAGATCTGATGTACATTAAACAAATCAAGCAAGAAAAGAAATGCAGGGTATGTAGTTTGCAGTTTCTCCTTACCAACAATTCAAAATAAATGATTGTCTGAAGGTAATGTTTTCAATAGCTTTGAATTCACTGATACAGCATTTACATGATAGGGTGGGTGTGTCAACATGTATTAATGAGATGTCCCAACCTGGAAGACATCGATTAGCATTAGTGATACTGACCTGCACAAATCAGCAAAGGCCTGAAAATTCAGTTTCTTCATCTTCTTTTCGCTGAGCCAGTAGCCGACTCTCCGGCCTTTCAGGAAAGTCTGCATCTCCGCTGTGTTTCTGTCCCCACTCTGGAGGTAAAATGATGCGACTGGAGACGCGACCTGAAAGGACAGGAGGGGGGAATCTCCGTTTAACGTAGGTCCAGCAACAGCCAACCAGTGCAACAAGAATAATCAACTTAACCACTAGGTCTGACCAGGCTGTCAGAAGTGGCGTTTTTCATTAGTCTGCCTTTTGAAGTCTATTTTCAAAATATAATATTATATTAGAGTCAGCATTACCGACACGATGACCCTAGTTTGCTAGCCTTAACTGCTAGCGTTAGCTGACTAGCTGTATAGTGACAATATGCATAGCTAACCAATTTTATGCAATTAAAAATGCTGGCTAATGCAGATGACTAAATGTTGAAACGTAGAATGAATTCACACCTCAGACTCATACAAAATGAGTGATACCAGCGACTACCAAAACTAACTAAACTATTAAAGCTGGGAGCGAGAGGCTATGGTGAGCTAACTAACCTAGTAGTTTTTATAGCACCGTTCCAACCCTTGTTTTTGTGTCCGTTTCAGTTCTAGCTCGGAAAATGTCCCATCCTTAGGCCGTCTGCTGGAGCAGGAGAAAGAAACGAAGTGACAGATGACAGGCACAGCTGGACTCACGTTGAGATGTTCCTGGTTTTTCTCTCTCAGGCGCTGAGCTGATTGCACACACCCAGGATCCTGGAGACTGGTGGTGCCTTCATGTACCTATCGGAAAACAAACAATCTAATCTGTGCATGTCAAAGTGTCATTTTTCTTTCGTTACCTCCACCCCCATCTCTTTGATTAATAGTTAGCGTTTAAATAATCTTATCTACTGACCAAACGATTATAGACCAACACCCGTACTGTTTGCCTGGAGTGATGAGCAGTTGTAAAATCCATATAAATGTTAATTTAAATTAAAAAGAAACTATGGGAAAAAACTATGTATGTGTCATTGAATGCAATCTATTATTATTTGTTTTAATTTACTAATAGATTAGGCCTACGTGATAAAATATTCCTTGTTTAGTCATGTTTAGTCTTTATTTGATTAAGTTGCTTTGAATTAGCTATATATCCGACAACATGTGAACGGTCAAGTTGCGGTCAAGTGTCTGATTAGTTTAATCGATTCCTGTCGACTAACAATGCACATAAAATAAATTAGCATAAAAACGCTTGTCAGTAAACCTGTTTGTGGGAATTTAGACATAACAAACACTCTTTTCTACACAGAAGTTTGATTAATGCTTCCACAGTCGTTCAATCTTCTACTGTATGTAGGCTATTTATTTGAACAAAACATGTAACCACAGTGCCACCTGCTGGAAGAATTGGTGCAAAAAAAAAAAAGAATCAGTGAAAAAAAGAGCGTACAGATTAAAGGTTTCACGCGCTCGTGGTGCTGCCTTCAGGCGCTCGCGAGAAATGGAAACTCCCGGGATCAGAGCTATCTTCATGTAGAGATACGATCAGTGCGCTCTTTTGATTAATAAATACGCTCTCCTGCGTAATGGCAGAGATGTAATTCCATAATAAACATGTCAGTAAGTAAGAAAGAAAGAAAGTAAGAAAGAAAGAAAGAAAGAAAGAAAGAAAGAAAGAAAGAAAGAAAGAAAGAAAGAAAGAAAGAAAGAAAGA
>JBAMIG010000019.1:13482330-13501884 GCA_037177335.1 Kiunga ballochi
TATATATACACACACACACACACACATATACACATACATACACTGTAATTTGAAATAAAATTATATATTGTAAAATTAGTTCAATAAAAAAGGTATCCAAGAATGCAACATAGAAAAGAAACTGCAGAAACATTGGTGTTGCTAAAGAAATGTCATTGAAAGAGATTAAGTCCTACATTGATGAAAAAAATTGGACCGCTTTGAATGGTAAGAAATGCAAAGCACTATGTTACAGTAACCTTTATAGTTTCAGTGTAGCCAGCACATAGAGCGAGGCCCTCTGACCTTCTCCACAATAGCAGGTAGGTACTTTGATATATAATAGACTGTAATTATTTTTCTGTGTGCAGAATCCACTCACAAGAGAGACTATTGACAGAATTCTTGCCACAAGTGAAATAGAACAATAACTTAAGGTCATTACATTAAGTGGCGATGATGTCTTTAGTCCTGCCTTGTGTTGATGAAGTCTTGAAAAGAAAACTGAATTATTCAGTCCAAACTTCAGCAGAAGAGTTTCTGCACACAGCCTTCCACCTCCAGTCCACAAAGAATGAATAATAATTTGTAGTTTTCGCAGGAAAATGGCTGAGGTCACGAGCTGAAGAGGTAATAACAGTGGACCTTCAATGCTTGACTTATTCTTTAGTTAGTATTCAAGAGTTAAATGTATCTTAAATAATGCCCACCATTATACATAAAACACAAAAATGTTGCAGACCCTTATGTTGATCGTAATTGCTTTTTCATTGTGTTGTTTTTCTTACTTGTTGCAATATTGTGTCAAAACAATCAAGGACTCAGACTGTTTAATAAACTGTATTTAATGTGACTGACTGACTGGAGTTTATGATGTTTAAGTCTCCATTACGGCATAAAATGTGAAAAAAAAAGAAAAGTTGATTGTAAACAACGGCATTGCAGAAAATAAAGTTCCTCTCCTTTTACTCATTTCATTGCTTTCGAATTAACTAGCTTGAATGTTAGTTCATGTATGCTTAATAGAGTTTAACAGTTTATTCTCCTTGCTTGTTCTGCTTATTGTCCCCATGTTGTAAAGAAATGTCCCTGCCTAAGCATGTTATCATTAAGCTCTTGTTGAGAGCATAAAAACATTTTCTGGGTTTTTTCTAAACACTGCATGAAAAAAAAATAGCATCTGATAAATAAAAAGGTCTTCAGAAAACATCGATAAGACATATATAATAAAAATAAAAAGTCCTGCAAAACAGTTTAAATCATGTTGATATCAAAAGTCAAATGAAGTAATTTATAAAAATCTCACGATCAAATCGTGACCATACGTGCACGGCTTCATTTCCAAACAGAAAACTTTACAAATCCTCCATTATCCGAGGAAGCATTAAGTTCTGCTGCTTCAGGTCCATCACATAGGATTGCAGGAAATTCATATATTATTCCGTATCCACCTCAACAAACTTCTCTTTGACTTGGCAGTAAAAATACAGCGTTTCTCCACTGAGACCGTAACATGGAAGGGAATTTAAAATACTCACAATTAGCAAGACAGAAAGCAAGAGACACAGAAACTAAAATACAGTGTATTTTCTTCTTTGACTAAAAAAAAAAAAATGTGCCTGATGTTACTTTACGATGTGCCTCAACAAGGATAACTATATTCTCATGGAAGGTCTTCCAAGGGAAATGTAATAGCCAGAGAAACAGAAAGTACAGCATCTTTTATTTAGTATTATCTTACCATTGTGTCATTAGGGTAGTTCTGAAATACACACACACACACCTAAAGATAACTAGGGGTATCCAGCTAGTTGTATCAACTAAAAATAGCCTCAGGCTTCAATTCCACCCAACAGGTAGTGCATACATTTTTCACATTTTGAGCTTATGAGTAAGGCTCAGGCATGATGATATGATCAAAAAGTTAAGATGATTAAATGTGTGACATATATTAACATTTTCTGACTGACCATCATCTTGTTGGTGATATATTTGCGGAGATGTTTGTGTGCTGAGACCAAATGCAGCTGCAGAAGTGTTCATTGCACAAAAAAAAATGGAGCAATTTGCAGTCTTTTTCTGGCATTTGTCGTGGTATATTGAAAAGGATCCAAAAGCAAAAGATGAAGGATGACTACACGTATAGCCTCAGTGAAGAACTGGGTGGTGGGGGGGCATTTAATAAAAGAAACTCATTTTACATTAAGCATGAGACTTGAGATGAGACTCACAAGAGTGTACATTTTTCAAATTGTCATAAACAAATAATACCCAATAATGCTGGGCTGGAAAACACATGGTGCATAACAGGAGATACATTCTATTAGTTTTTACATGAGATTGTTGCATTGAGTTGCATTGGAGATTTATTAGCAAGCTCAAAGGGAAATATGCTATTTAAGAAAATTTACTTAAAGAAATTCCTGTAAAAAATAACGCCCAAAGGATCCGGTCAGTATAAATAATTAAATATATCCACATCTCCCAGGTTTTACCCTAATGAGGGTGTTCATTGTGTTTTGAAAAGAGAAACACTGTTTTATTTTTCTAAATCTCTTTGTATGCCCTACATGGAGGTCAGAAATAATTGGCTTTCACAAAACTGTCCATCTAAAATTTAGAATGCACGACTTTTGCTCTTTGCTGTTAAAAATAAACACTTGAAGAGCAGACGAGACGTGATCAGCCGAGGACAGGCTGAGAAAGGTTTTAATTCCGGTTTTCTTTTTATTTCAATAAAATAAAAACATTTCAACCTTCATATTATATTGTTTTAAAGCAGGTTAAATGAATGTGCTTCATAACCGACATGTTGCATGTTTAAAGTTCCCCTCATGTTCTCCCATTAAAGTGTTTTGTTTTTGTTTAAAAACATTTTAAGTCAATATTTCCTTCCATTGCTTGTGCAGTCAGCTTGATGGCATTAACATATAATGATGACCGCTCTGACAAAAACAAAAGCATGAGTTTTTCCAAAGATCTTTTCCCTTTAGTCAAAAAGTCAATAAGCTTTGGCTAATGCTTATTATTAAGCTGATAACTTAAAGAAAAGGAACTTTAAAAAAAAACAACAAAGTTTGTGTAGTTTGTGTTTGTTTCAGCTTTGGAAAAGTTATTTGTCAACACTGCCTGAACGAGCAGGATAATACACCTGATGTGAATTCCTTACTTAGCAGTTTGCTCAAGTATTTCAACATTTTATAAAATATTCTAAACCAACAAGGGGTTCACAGAAGAATGAGTGTTGCATCTTCAATGGAAAAGCCTTATGATTAACTGTCCACATAAACCTTTAAGACTTGGGCGCTCCTGGATTCTAAACACATAACCTTGTTAAGTAGGCCCTCGGCTGGGGCTGTCTGACCGAAAGCCATCTCCGAAACCTTGTTATTCTTGCTTTGATGCACAGTCCAGCTCACACAGGCAACATTCAGTAGCTAAATGATGTCACATGACAATCCTGATGATTAGAAACCTTTCTTTTTTAAATATGAGTGTGGATCTGTGTTCCTGATCTCGGCTGCCGAGATGGAAACATAATGCAATTTGCCACCTGTTACAAGTGCTGCGGCTTTATGAAAGCACCACTGTGCTTCCTCCTGTCATTTGTCTGACAGGACAGAGGTCATCTTCTGATGTTTGAGACGAGGGGTACAGGATCCTCTTTGATTTGAAAATGGATGGAAGATAACCTAATGCCAATAGAGAGTGGCACAAAATTATAGGTACTATGGACAGACAATGGATAATCTGAATAGTGAGCTCAGTAATTTTGTTTAAAATACATATTTTAAGCTACTAACTTACTTAAAAGTGCAATCAGAGGTCCAGAACACTGTAGTTAGGTAAGGCTGCAGTGTGTCCCCAGTAAAAAAAAAAAAAAGGAACCAATGTAGACCATGATGGGCTGCAAAACATTACGTAGGGATTAACATTTAAATCTTAACAGAAAAGGTTAGGGCAACAATGGAGCAAACTGTGTAAGAAGTGTCTTACATTTCTAGATTTAACAGTGGAAAAAATCAGAGAATTAGGCACTAACATCCCTTTGAGATTTTAGGTAAACGTGCAAAAACACAGTAAAACCCATGAAAATGATATGCAGCTCCATTGCAATACCAATAATGGAATAAATCCAAAAAGTATCCATGTTAGATCTATAAATACTGATACTGGCAACGTGAAGCCTGTCTTCGAGCTTTGAACCAGGATGAAGCTACTTACAGCAGGTTTGCACAGAGCTTCACGTGATCAAAACCACTTACCTGCAGGAGTTCCTCGTTTGCCGCATATTCCGCTCCAGAAAGCTCAGTCTCTGTTAGTAAAGTCTGTTTATTTCGTTCAGCTATTTGATGATATTCGACTCCATTGCAAGATTTGGCATGACTTATCTCAGCTCTTTTGCTCCTGTGAAAGAGGGAAGGTACAAAGTAATTATACTGTCCCTGATTCCAATTCCGGTGTGCAAGTTCATATTATTTGACAAACGCACCTGCATTTAGGCTTGAAAAGGCCCAAACTAATACTTATCACTCACTATCATTGCTGTTAAATATTTAATAGCTATTAAGTGTCGTAAAACATTGTGAGACAGTCGTAGAGGCACCTAAATATTAATATTTAGTTAAATAACTGAATCAACCATTATTTGTTTCTTCAAAAGTCGTTATTCGCCTTACTACAACGGAGGACTATGAATTATTTATTTCCAAATGACCGAATCTTCCCGTCAGTTGGCCGCTGTCTTGAGCGATTGGTTCATTTTGGCCACAGGCGCCTAAATCATGACGTTTCCTTATATCATTGGTTTATTTTTTTTAGAAGGCGGGGCTAAGATACAACCCGGAAACTGAATGTCTTCAGCTTACTTGGAGGGTATTTACATTGATTTCAGCATTCACACCGATAATAAATGGGTAAATATGCATTTAATGCATTATTTAGTAACTATAACTGCATAATTGCCTTTTATACCCTGTCAGTTCTACAAAAAGAACGAAGCATGCATGTCGGCTTCGTGTAAACAACGTAATGGCTCGCTGCCTCACGTTATGAACCCTTTGCTGTTTGTAATGAAGTGTACTATTTTGTTGTGTTTTATCCGTTTTCAGGGTTTTTGTACTTACAATTAAGTAGACTCTCGATGCCCATCGATGTTTTTAATGCATACAGCATTGTCTTCAAACGAGCAAATATTGCGAGAATTGGTATTCATTTTGTGAGGTCCAAAAATACACATACTGAAACTTTGGGTAGTAACCTTGTGAGACTGTGTGCTCTTTCAAGAGTATGTTCTGCAGCCCTGCACATAATTCCATTATTCCTGGACATAATCAGTGCTAGAGATCAAAACCTTCCGCATTGAGATTCAAGGCAAAGTTGATCTTATTGATTTTCAGGAGACTACTCACTTCATTTCTCTCATCCCAATCATCACTCTTCTACTCTTATCTGTCTCTTCCTTATATCGCTCCTTTCCAGTGGCTTTGACTGTATTGCACTCACACACTGCCAAAACCAAATCGTCTCTGTGATTATCACATAATGCTCTTGCCTTATTATCAAAATGGAACAGATTTGGGTTTTGTTGTTGTGAAAGACTGAATGGCACAGGCTTAAAAAAATTAAGTAGGCAGTGCTATTATGAGGGAAATGTGGCAGCTGATTGCATGACATTGAGACATGGGCCTGCATGTGCCTCTGGAGCTGAACACTTAGCTTGATGACTGTGGTTTTTAAAGGAGTCAGAAAAGTTAAATTGGGTTGTGATTTCAGTCTAGGGTCACAAGGTCAATTTATATAGTTTCCAGATGAATGGTAGTGGTAAAGGCGGCGGGGACATCATGGAAAGAATTCCACATAGGGACCTATTTCATTAAAAAGAAAAGACCATGCATTTTCTTATGTATATAAATTGTTCTTAACACAGGTATTCAATTCAGTTGTGTGAACCAAACAAAAGAACCTAAATCTTCCTATTTTAGAAGTTGTTACCCATGTGCTTTCTCCTTTCAAGCAGCCAGAAAGCACAGTATTAAAAAAAAAATCAAAGAACTTAACTTTCATTTGAAGATGAGCGAGGATCCTTTTTAAAAGTAGCTTCTATACAGTGAGTTTGATTTGCCAACTCTTCAATTTGTCATCCCTCTATAGCCTTCACATTTCCAGATTTAGCAGGAGACAAAAAGCAGCTTCCCCTCAGTTTAGAACTTCTGCCCCCGCACACATGTAAATCATTGAAAAGATTTAAAAGGCAGACAAAATGTTTTCCCTTTCATTATTCCTGCGCTTTTCATGAATAAAAAAGGTGAAGAAATGTGCTGATTAAATATTCCACGGGATAACACATTTTATTTGCAAGAGTTCCTCTCTCATTGACTCTAAGAAAGACACTAATTCACTTCTCTCATTTATTAGCTGCTTTTTTCCTCCACGCTCATTGTGCTTTTCTGCCCTCTAAATGTTTCATGACCTTTTAAGTTGTTTTCTGCAAACCCTTGTACTTATTACTCATACAGCCTTAGCATACTCAACCTTTGTACTCATGAAATCAATTAATTCTCTTAAATAATTCACCTTCTGAGCAAACCTGATTAAGCAGAGCACATTTTTGTGTGTCAGATGTTCTGTTCTTACTGATGTTTTTTCTCTTTTTTTTTTTCTTTTACACGTGTGTGTGTGTGTGTTTTCAGGCATTAACTCTATTCTCACCCCACGGCTCAAAGGAGTCTTGGTTGATTAAGGAATAAGGGGAGCCTTGATAAAGCATTAGTGTGTGATGCACACACAGCCCGAAGACCCCTCCGTGCATCTGCACACATTCATTTTTCATGAAATAGACTCATAACAATTAGTCTGGTTACCGCCTGGGTAATCTTAGTGTCCCCGTAATGCCCGTGGTCTGCTGTATGACATCACTCTCTTAAAAGTTCTGAATCTGACATTCCCATCCGTTTTCACAGTGAGGACATTAGCAAGCCTTGGCTAATAGGTTCTTGCTCGTTCCTGGCGAAAGAAGGGCAATAAAGTGAGGGAGTGGGAGAAAAAAATACAAGACCAGAGTGCTCAGTGAAATGGGTTTTATCCACCAGCGCTTTTACGCAAATTAATTTACATGAGCGAGAGAAAAAAATGTGACGGTGTAATCCAGCACGCTTTGCCAATACATAGCCCTCTTCACTGTATGAGTGTCATAGACAGCCAAGTGAACATTTATGCATTATTTCAGCCAATACATTATGCTAACAACCACGGCTAAGTGTTTAGGAATGTGAGCGCTACAATACCCGAGGAGCTAATCAGAGATTTTGGACACACTGTCTCCAAATGGTGTGGACCGATAGCCCTGCGAACGGCTTCATAGCATCTGCTGCTGGAAAAAACAAACAAAATGCTTTTCCCCAGAGACTCTCCATCTTCCCAGCATCCCCCAGTCTTTAGTCCCCCTGCCCTAAACACCATCATCCTTCCCCCAGACACCAAAGCCAAGGTCAAGAAGAAAGTGCAGTCTTCCTCTGTCTGTAGGCTATTCCCTGGATACCCACACCTAACTAAGGCCGAGCTGTGTGTGCTACAGGAATGTTCCCTCCTCCTTTGTTGTGACCGTCACTCTCAAGGTCAGCTCCCAGCGAGAGGTTTGAGCTTATCTGTTTCTCCCCTCCCTTATTTTTCACCTCAGTTATCTTTTCACCCAGTTTTCCGCCTCACTGTATCAGTAGATGGTAGCTCAGAGCTCCCGGCTGGTGGTTTCATGATGTGTCGTCTGACTCGTCCGTCTCTTTGTTTGTCCATCTTTCCACACAGTAGCTGTCATTACTGCCTGAATTTTAGCTTGCAGAGGACCCCTTGCAGCTGCAAAGCTTTAAGCTGATGCGCTGTATGCTTTTGTTGCCTTATTTCCCCTTCCCAGTAGTGGTCATGTCCCTTTTTGCCTTGAAGCAGTGATGTTGTATGTTACCGGTTAGGTTGGATGTGGCTGTTGTCTTTATGCAAAAAATCTGAATCAAAATATCTCTACGACATCTAGGAGAATGTTTGGTGTATTTTAACAGATCTGATCGAACACCACGATGACTTCTAACCTGCTTTAGGGCGAAGTTGTTTTTGAAGCAACTTACAAAATTTGTTATTTTTGGTTTTTGTGTCTTTTGTTTCTCAGTCAGTTGTTTGGCTAAGTCAGCACCTCAAAGAGTTTCCAGTCTTGTATTTATATATATATATATATATATATAAATATATATATATAAAACACACTTGCACATTTAGTTGTTTTGTTCCTGTGCAGATGCAAGGATTTCTGTCCTTTACCACACACCCTGTCATTATTGTGTAAACACAGGCATTGACTGTGACTTTTGACAATTACATAAGGAACATGGATTTCCAGCTGTCCACGATAAAAGCCGTGTAAATTCAAATGCTTAATTTTTATAGGCAGCTCAGCATTGACTGAAGTGTCTGCTTGTTATATATTTGGCAAGTGCTGCAAGTCTGAAGGGAAGCTGTCAATAGCAATCCCAGCTATTGATATGGCAGTGGGCAGGAGATGTTACTTGGCCCTCGACTCCAGCATCCCTCTGATCCCTCTACATCATAATTACATTAATATTGACAGACCCTTGACAATAGTCACATTACTATTGATAGGTGGTTGTCAATACCGTGTTTCCCCAAATAAAACATATTCATTCATAACTTGTAAACTGCTCGATAAAAGGCTTTGAAAAGACTATTGGACCCGGTCGGGTTTACTGTCCCAAGAGGGCTGCTGCTGTGACGAGGATTTCCACCACCTGGCAGGATATGTGTGTGTGTGTGTGTGTTTGTCAGTGTGTAATTGCAGCAATGGACTGATACATTAACTTAGCGCTGCATTAGAGCTCTGCACAGATCAAGGCTATCCTTGACATACATACATAGTCATAAACAGACACACACACACAGAAACTCACAGGCACATAATCTCCATATTTTCTCCCATCAAGGGAAAAACTTTCAGATTAAGCTAAACAAACAGAGCCTGTTTAGTGGTTCGCGTACACATTCAGACCACCTCTCAGATATATATTTTTTTCTTTCTAATCCAAACTTCCCCGCCGTCACAGGCGAGCTTCTAGTCACTAAACATGGCAGCTTTTCAAATGCAGCTGAATGAATTTGTCATACCTGCTTACTTCAGCGTGAATTCATTCCTTTTCATTCATTTGCTAATTTTAACTTAGTTGGAAGGTGTATCCTGCCTCTATTTAAACCGTTTTGAATACACAGCTGGTTCTGTGTACCACAATAAAACTCCAGCACTACCACTGCATGTTAGGTTTCTCTCTCTCTCTCTGTCTCTCTCTCTCTCTCTCCTTGAGAAATGTCTAAACTGACCATCATCTCTCTCTCTTTCTGTCAAAACTGCCATATTTACCCGGCTGAAATCTCTTTTAAAGCCTCGTGACAAATCCTGTTCAGCGAGACACAAAAGCTACTGTCAGAAAAGGGCCTCTCTGTCTCCCTCTCCTTCTATCTGTGGCCTTCTTGGTCTGTCTCTCCCTGCGTTAGTTAGTCTTCCACTTCTTAAGCATTTCAGTGGAGGAAAGGGCAGATAAACGTATGCGGCACAAAATGGCCCAGACGTCACAATGGTGAGATCCCATATGGAGTTGAATCTTAAGGAGGTGGGGGGGGATTGTTCCACATTTGGCAGATGTTTACGGTGTACCAGAGACTGTGCCGTTAGCCTAATCCCTGGTGATGTGATTTGTACACACACTCCTATCTCCAGAGGGAGCAGGCACCAAGAGCCCCCTGGGCTTCGCCTTCTGTATGGAGGGTGTATGTGTTTATGTGTGAGTGTGTGTTAGATTGTGTGTTTATACAGTGGAGAAAGCAGTCTAAGACCCCCTGCTCTTCTGCATGGCGCAGCTCAAAGCTTGCATTAAGGATGGGTTTTACATGTGAAAAGTGATTTCCGTTCCTATGTATAAAGAAAAATAACCTTTCTAACAGGATGGGCTTCACCTCCGGGGCCTCGTTCTTCCTGACAGAGTTGTCCTTTAATAGTTGTGCATCTGTATATATTTGATTTGAACGGGGCTAATGGGATGTTGCCTGTTCATAATGGTTTGGGATCTAGGTACAGTTTTTGTAAGTTAGATGGTTTCTGCCGCCATCATCTCGTGAAGCTGTTCTATATTTGGTGAACACAACATTTTTACATTACATAAATAATAGCCCCAGTTAAGTGAAAAACGTGGTTTGTAAATCTGGTAATTAAAAGCTGATTCTTTATATCCTTGTTTCTGTTTTTCAGCAGATTTAGAGACAGAAAGCAGCGAGAGACGGAAAGACAGAGGTTGGAGTTCAGATCTCGATGTCGACCCAAATATAAACCCGGTGTTGCGTATCAGCCAGCTGGACGCCCTTGAGTTGGACTCGAGCCTTGATCAACTCCTATGGACCCAGTTCTCCCTGTGCTTTCAGAACTGCCGCCCAGGCGTGCTCACTCCCCTGGAGCCTGAGCTGAGGTTTCTGCTTCATCTGCTGCTGTGGAGGTTTACACTGTATTCTAGTAATGCCACCGTGGGCCAGTCTTTACTGAGTCTGCGCTATCACAGCAAATCTTCATCTTCGCAGTACAGACCTCTGACCCCCAGGCAGAAGTTAGGCCTGGCTGTACTCTCTGCAGGGCCCCGATGGCTTGAGGAGCGTTCCCACCACCTGCTGTCATGCTTCGGTTTCGACACAAGTGGATCAGTTTCTGAAAGAAATGGCGGTTGTCTCCAAAAAGGTCTCCGCAATGCTTTTACCCTTGTTTCTGGCATCACAAAGTTTGCAAGTCTGCTTAACTTCCTTGTTTTCCTGAGGAATGGCCGCCATCCTGTTCTAGCGGAAAGACTCGCAGGAGCGCAGGCAGTTTTCTGTAAGCCCAATGTGGTCAGGGGCGTGACGTACCAGTACATGAACCGGGAGCTGCTCTGGCACGGCTTCGCCGAGTTCCTCATATTTCTGCTGCCTCTGATCAACATGAGAAAACTGAAAACAGCAGTGTCTTTGTTTGTATTTGGGGTTGAAGGTTCCAACAAAAGAGGACAAGATAGACAAGAGGTTTGGAAAGAGTGTGGACTGTGTGGCGAGTGGCCTACCATGCCTCATATGGTGGGCTGTTGCCATGTTTTTTGCTATTACTGCATTAAAAGCCACATCATTGCAGATGCTTACCTCACATGCCCTAAATGTGGGGCAGAAGCAGGACAGCCTGAACTGGTCGAGATGCGGATGGTTGGCAGGTGATTATTCTTACTGCATAAAAAATGTTTTTAAATGTAAGAATGAAGTTGTATCGTAGCTCTTTTATTTGCTTTTTAAGGCAAGATTTACTCCTGAATGAGCTTATGACTGGACACACAAGAGCGCACACTAGTGTGTTATGTTTAATGTATGTGTGCATATATTGACAGTCTTGTGTGCCCTCTGTTTCTCTGGCTGGACTTTTGATAGAACTATTTGTCTTTGGTGCACTGGACAGACTACAAAGAACCACACAGCATATATTTGATGAGTGAATGTGTTGATTTATGCTTCAAATTGGCTATGTGATGGTGTGCCTGTGGTGTGTGTGTGTGTTTGTTGAAATGGGAATATTTGTTCTGATGAAAAATGCAGAAAGTCAGCTGAATAAATAATGGGAGGAATTTCTGATGCCTCTCATCATTGCCAAATTAGCATTTGTTGTGTATTTTGTGCCTAAATTGTATTTCAACATCATTAAAATTGATAGAGTGCTACCTCTTGGGTGTTTATTTAGTTAAGTGGAGGAGAGAGAGAGAGATGAGGGAAAGTTATAACAATCAGCACACTTCTCTCTAGACAGGCCCGGTCGTTCTAACTCCCATTATCCGTTTTCACAGCACCCCAACATGCTCAAGATCAAGGGGGCAGCCGGGGGCTTGGATTGATTCTCACACACACACTTGACAGCCATCCTCTCTTCCCTTGGCCTTTCTCTCTTTTGCTTCCATTCCATCTCCCTCCCTCTGTAATCTCAAGGGCCCTCGCCCCTATAAGGCTGTAGTAAACTGTACCAAAACCCTGGCAGTCGTCTCCTTCCTCGCAGGCGAATTACTCTCTAATCCCTGTAATGAGTCCAAAGATGCTTATTTATGCTGGAGTTAACCTCCACCAGTGAGCCCAGCCCCGGGCCAAACTCAGCCCAGCTGAGTGAAGCCTTTTCTAGGCTGACAAGAGAACTGGGATGCAGAGAGAAAATGAAGGGAGGGGAAGGGGGGTTCCTGCGTCTTCTTGCCACCCCCATTTCTCCTGCTCTGATTCTTAGCATTTAATTGTTGATTGGTAAGACAATCAATCAGAACTGCAGGCGTGATAGAGAGCCTATTGCAGGGAGGCTGGTCTTAGATCTACCTGCTCAGACAGATGTGTACACATTTGCACTCTGATGGGGTTACTGTTTTCACTGGGGGGAGAGGATAAAGCAAGTGAAGTGTTTTGTCTTCATGGGGTGAAGGCTCTGAGCAGTGGTGGGTGGGTGTGCTGGCAGAGCTGATCGTTCATTATTCATGCTACTGACCATTTGTCCTAGAATGTCCTGCAGGTCCCCATAGCGTGTGTCCTTCTGGTGGTAATGCAAGGCCAAAATTAATCAATGATATGGTTTAAAGTACACACTGAAGCCAGGATTAAAAGAAAATGTACACCTTGAGGTGGGTTCTACGGTCCTAGATGATCATTGGTTTGACGTTATGTAAAAAAACATGGGACTTATCTCGTGTAAAGTTGGCGGCCCTCTTTCCCATCATGGACATTTTGACTAATGAATCCAACACTAATGCATATAAAGCCATAGACAGGAAAGACTGGTTGTCAATATTTTATGCACTACATTACATTAATGTGAAGCAAGTCCCACAAAGTGAGATTAAGGAGATGTTCGAGATTAAGGATGCATATATGATCAACCTTAATGCCGCTGGGACATGTCATTGTCTTAACATTCAGACGGACTTACAATCCCAACCTTTTTGCCAATATTACTCTGCAACTCTAATTGAAGTCCCCAATCCCCAGGAAAGAGGAGATAAAGAAGAAACATTGCATTAAAGGCTATTAATTGAGTTAGGCCATGGATTGAATTAGTTGGAAGTTGGAACAGGGCTGTGGACTTAAGGAAGGTAGCAGAGCCTCCGTTAAGCCTATCTGTCTTTGGATCTTTTCTAATTCGCAGGCTCCGTGTGTAGAAGAGAAAGAGGAAGAAGCCCACATTCCCAGCGGCTATGCAAAGCAATCTGCACATTCACACGCAGCCATTTAGGGAGCAAATTGGCCCTGTGCCCCCTCTGACGATGGTTTTAAGAGAAAGGGAATTAGGGCGTTGAATCCCTAACTAGATCTCCTTCTTTGATGAGCCTCTTTATCCGCCTGTCCCTCATCTCCATTTCTTTGATGCGAGGCGTTGATTTTCCTGATTAAATAGTTTTTAAAGTAAAAAGCTCTTCTCTGGGTTCTGTAATACTGGGTACTTTACTGTACCTATTGTAGGTTCGTTTATGTGCATGCTTGTTGAATGGTCCATCTGAGGTATTCTTTAATTGGAACAGAGCCCGTGGCTTGCAGATAATATAAGGATAGTACATGCATATTTTTCTCTAAGAAAGAATGTTATCATTAAAGCTCATGCATGGCTTTTACCTCTTCATTTGAAATGCCTTGAAGGACACAGGGGGCTGTATGATTCACTAATAAAATAAAAGGGTAAAAATATTGGTGCTTTTTCACTTCAACACACTTCTATCTCGAATCAATCTGCCTATTCTGTGAGTTTTTACCTACTTTTCAACAGGTAAGGGAATTCCGTCCCTGTTGTATTGAAGAGTTATTTCCAACAACTGATACAGTTTTCAGTGAGTGACATCATTTTCATGCCAAGAAAACATCAAACAAAGAAACAAAGCAAAAAAAAAAAAGTATTTGTTGACACTTGAGAGAATTTTTGACACCTGTATATCTTTTTCTTGTGGCATGTCCAATATGTCAATGGGAGTTACAAGTATCTCATATATCATCTATTCAATAAAAAGCATGCCAAACATAAAACACCAAAAATTTCTCCAAGGTAGTGAAATCCTAAGTGTGCTTAAGTTCAGGGCTGCAGCCGCTGCAGGTTTGTATGTTATGAGACTTCTTTCAACACCTGCCGGGCTTTGGATACCATCGGGCCCAATTATCTTCGTCTGCCTCTTCTTCTTAACCACCTCTTCAGTCTAACAGGTCAGGGAGACAATCAATCACACCTAAAATAAGGAAATAATTTCCTGTGCTTTTATCAGAGTGTTGAGGTTTTGTCTGGTTGCATTTCACACGGAGATGGAGCAGCACTAGTTTGGGAATACACAGAATTTGCTCCTATTCTCTTTTGTTCTCAAGACCCAGGATAATTTGGGATTTTTATATTATATACATGTTCACCTCAATATGTGTAGTCAGAATGAAAAAACACAGAGATCAGGAAAATGCACCAAAGAGTGTTGTATATTATGATATGAGTCAATAAAGGTTGTGCTTCTCTAACTGTAACTTTAGAAAGCTAAATCCTCCTCCACTGTGTCAGAAGCAAACATCATGCTGTGGTGGGTGGATTCCTAGAAACTCTGTGTCATATACTTTGATATGCAGCATATGCATTTATTTCTATTCATGCCTTTTCAAACTAGCTTTGTTGCATTCTTCATGAACAGACTTAATTGTCCCATTGTCATTATAACAGTATAAATCTTCTCTTATTCAACACCGAAAAGCATTTTTTAACAAACCAAAAGAGACATATATACATGTATGAAAAGACCCCAAGCAGGGTTATTTCCTAACATGCTTCATATTTCACATCCTCTTACTTTAACAGAGGAATAAAGAGATTGAAGCGGACTACATCTCACCTGCCTTCTGATTGGATGAGCTGGAACAGGAGCAGTGAGGATGGGACCAGAGGGCATCATGGGGATTACACACAGGTGTGTTGGGTCCCCCTGCGATTACCTCTGCAGAAGCCAAGCCTGTTTTTGTGTTTGTGCGTGCAATCGCGTGTGCATGTGTGTGTGTTTATCCTCTCCCTACTGATGTCTAGAACAGACTAAATGAGCAATAATCTGCACACATCCCTCCAGATGGCCCAGTGAATTTCCTGTGGCTTAAGGCGCCAGTTGAGCTCTTTGAAAGTTTTGATAACTTCTGCAAATGTGATTGAACCTCTGCTTGTTCAGGAATGTGATGCGGGATACAATGTGCTTACTTCTTTTCCCCCTTAAAGAGATGAAAAAGAAGGCACGCACTTATCTCTGCAGTATACGGCATATACTAATTGCTAAAAAAAAGTCCAGGTGTACTTTTAAAAAATGTTAAATTTGTTTCAAATTATATTCTAAACAGATTATGACTGTTTATTTTGCTGTTTTCATGACATTTTATGTTGCTGGAACACATATTACAAAATAATTTCCATAAATAGGTTTTGTTAGTGAGCGAAAAGCATCCAGATCATAGTTCAAACATCTGGAACATGTCAAGATGAAGACAGTAGGAAGGAGCAAAGCTTTATTCCCCTTCCTCTGTCAGTCAGTGCTTCTTCAAGACTCTCAATGCACACAAGTAACCAGATACAGGCAGAAACACATGTAAAATGCCATTAATATTTGATGAGGTTCTGCCAATCTGACCAGAATTACTTTGGTTTGTTGACAAACTCCAGTGTTTCAAATCTCAGAGTCAAGCTAAGAAGGAATATACATAGAAACACAATGACGGTGGGAATTTCAGGAGGAAAAGCCTCAGCTAGCAAGGAGAGAAGGCATGTAGATAATATGGGCTTTCTATTTGGAAAAGATAACAAGAGGAATTTCTAAATTACATGTGCAGGCGACGCTGAACAATAAGAACAGCAGTTAGCGAAAAGCCTAACCCTGTTAAATATGAGGCAGACAGGTAATGACAATCTATTTGCGCATTTCAGCATCTTGGAATCTTTGGCCTGCTTGGGTAAGAAAGAAATATAATTTTTGTGGTTGCTATGGATACCTGCATGTGAAGGTTTTGCTGCAAGCCTTGATTCTTCCTGGAGATCAGTGAACCGCACGTGTCATCCAGCATTAACCTGCCCAGTCCAACAGATGCACCAGAACACACACACACACACTTGTACAGTATGGATGAAAACAAAAGGGATGATAAAAACACAGGAGTGTGTACATTACAGTTCTCCTCTCAGCAGAAAGTACAGTACAAACTCTTGTACAGCTTCTTAAACATACACACAGATGAGCAGAGCTGAGTCTTGTCAGAGGTGATAGTCTCTTGAGTGAACATGAAGCAACAACCAGAAGAAAAATCAGTTGTAATGTTGTTCTGCTGTGAAACAAGAGGCAGAAACCTGCAATAAGGATGTGTGTAGTTCAATACTGTTGTTGGGCGATTTGTTTTTCTCTCCTGTATTGTTTGTGATAATTATTATCCCTCATGTCCTAATTCAGTGCAGTTTATGGTTTAGCTTTAGAGGCAGCACATTAAGCCTGCTTGAGAGGATTGCTCCACCAAAACAGCTAAATAATGCATTCATATTCTTTTAATATCCTTCAATTAATATATGTGCAGGCTATAACTGACCTCTTTTAAAAGAACAGCTGTGAACCGTGTTTTACGGTGAAAAATGCACTCTGCTTGTTGTCTGTGCCTCACTTTTTCATGTCCTTTGTTTATTTGCATAATTTAAATGAGAAAAAGAGAGGTTTTTTTTTTTTTTAAACTGACTTTTCCAGGATAATACTCATGGTCGGGCACGTGTGCATCCTTTAGGCTGTGCCAAAGTGCAACAAATTTTAAAAAGGGGCTGAAATGTTACCCCAGATTATCCAAAATTCCAAATAAAAATATATATTTTTTCCATCCTGTTCACAAACACGGCAGACTTTTCTTGGCGGGGTCTTTTACTGACACTCTGGGCTTATGGTCAAGTATTATGTTCTCAAGTGTTTGCACTTGTCTTTTGAGCCAAGCTGCTGGAGTCCTCTCTGCCCCATCCACAAAAGACCTACACAACATTCAGCAGTCATATCTCTCCTTGTCTATCTAGGAGCACAGCATGTTTTCCTTTAAAGTCAAATTAAAAAGGTATGCCAGAAAAGAGAGCGTATCTGCAATTCAGAACACATTTTTCTATCAGACAGAAGATATATTGCCGACTAAGTATTGTCAGATGTTGGCAAATTCCACATATTTTTCATATCCGGCTCAGTGGAACTTGGGGCCGCTTCAAGACTCAAGACACATCATCGACAAAAGACTCTGTTTGACCTTAGGAGCGCAGCAGAAATGAACCAAATATTCATTCTGTTTTGTACAAAAATATTTTCTCTGATCTAAATGCAATATCACCGGCTATAAATCACTTAGAAATTTGTTTGGAAATAATTTAAAAAATACATTTATTTGGGGAAGGGGTGTTCATCAATGTACGTGGCTCCTGTAGAAAGTCCTATTTATATATTCATGCATTCAGTAGATTCAGTTATTCATGTATTCACTCATTCACAAGGCCCAGTCAGCGGCTGTGTGTCTGGCCCCTTGTGTGTGTACGTGGGTGTGTGTGTGTGTGTGACCTGCGGCGTAGCCCTGCTATGCTGCAGGCTGGTGCTGTTCCCCAGGGGGCTCTCATCTTTTACTGAGCCCTGACAGAGGATGGAGGCTGGGAGAGGGGTCCGCTGCATTAAAAAGCCTTTACCTAGCTCTGATTTATCACCTCTGCCTCACACACATCCACACACACACAAACCCGCTTACCAACCCCACGCCATCTCGCCATTCCTCGCTGCAGCTCAACTCCACACTCTATCAAACACACAGACATATATATGCATGCACATGCCCAATCTCACGCACGCAGACACACATTCACACACCGTCAAACCCATACTCATTCCATCATAAGATGGCTGCCTTGGAGAAAAAGTGAGGGTGCAAGGCGCCGTGCTGCACCGCAGTGGTGATTTTGCATTTTAATGGAGCCCCCTCCTCCCCTACTCTCCACTCAGTTGGTAATTCTGGTGGGTTGTGGGCTGGTAGGCAGCAAGCCATCAGCTACCTCGCCACAGGAAGACAGAGTGACACAATTACAGGACAGCATTTCCTGGGTACATCACCTGCAAACGGCGCATTTGAATGTGACTGCCACCCAGGAGGCGAGAACGGGAAGCAGGGAGAGATGGGTATTTGTTTGCGTTTGCACAGTGGAAGGAGGTAGATTGTCACAAAAGGGAGTCCAGATGATAGTCTCGCACCCAAACACACCTGTAATGGCACATTAAAATATCCATACAGATGCAAGAAAAGTCTTAATAAAAGTTCAGTTTTACACTCACAAATGAGACCTGGATAAAAGTGAACAAATGCATCACAAGAAACACAAAGACACACACAAATGCAGTTAACAGCAGACACAAAGAGAACACAACACTTTGTCCTTGAGAGGGTCCAAGACTTGGTAATCATATTCATTCATTCATTCTTACATATGGGTGGAATACATTTGCTCCATCTCTCTGCTCGAGTTATTGCATGAGTGCTGATAAAAAGTCGGGCCAAGGGGAAAAAAAGACACAAAGAATGAATTTAATTTAATCTCTGAATAAAACCCTTTTTGCCAACACACATTAATAAGAGATGAATGGAAAAGAATTTGTATTTTAACATTACTACATTTAGTCATAGTGTTTTTTTTTTACTCAGCCTTTGTTCAGACAAGAGCCACCAGGTCAAAACTGGTGCCCTCTACAACAAGGCAGTTTTTATCATTTAAGTTTTGATTTTTGGTCACGTAAAATTTTAGTGATTTAATCTAACTATTAGAAAAATGGAAAAGAATGTTTTATTAGAATCGACAGAGATGTTTGTTTAATTTCCGGTTAATTATTTTTTTGAATAAAAATATTTTACCTTGTGTGTTTTAAGGTCATGTGAGCCTTCGTGGCATGAGGTTTTTAGCTTTTGTGTGCATGTAAGCCAGTGCTACGTCATATTCTGGAGCGATGATGCAAGCATCCTGTGTGCTGCTGTGTATCTAATATTACAAACAGGATCACATAATGCCCATTATAGACTTTTTCTTCTATGTCTTATCACCTGAATAAAATACATTTTATTAGTGTGACTCTTTTGAATTGCAGTAATTTTAAATTTGTGTGTGCATTCTTAGAAATTAGTTGAATGTTCCAGATCTGTTTGTGCAGGGATGTATGATTTAATGTGCATATGAAGCCATTTCTTTTCTTTTTTTTAAAGCAGAAACATTTTGCCACTAATCTCTATGTTTGTGTGTTTAGTGTTGCTGTGTGTGCTGAGGAAATGGAGGGTAAGAGGAAGGCTGCTGCAGCTGTTGCCTCCGAAACCATAATTCATTGTCGGTCATGCTACAATCTAGATTACATCTCTTGCAGCTTAAAAGTGTATTTTCCTATAAACAGCAATCTGCTGCTCATAAAAATTCATTCTGCCTCAGCATAAACAATCCCCTTGTCCTCTCACCCTTGT
>JBAMIG010000019.1:13501984-13509484 GCA_037177335.1 Kiunga ballochi
CCCCCCCCCCCCCCCCCCACATCCTTACGTATATATACATGTACTTGTCCGTATGGCACAAACAATCCCCCTACACTCCCGTCAGGAACACAGAGTGATCCATCAGTTTCTCCACAGAAAACCAATTTCACTGGAGATGTTCAGTTTTTCTCAGACACACACCACCTATCTTTGCAGAGACAGAAAAAAGAAAAAAAAGAGGGAAGGACACACAATACAGAGGGAGATAAAGGAAACAGTAAAGCACTTGAAAGAAAATGGAAAGGGGAGAAACAGAGACATGCAAAATTGAGAGAAAGGGTGGTGGGGAAAAGACAAATAAGAAAAGACCTGTCCTGCTGCATTCAATGGAACATACTGTTATTTGCCTGCAAAAAGAAAAAAAAAAGAAAAAAAAACTCATTTCTTGCCATATATGCATTAGAAGTTGACATACAAGGCCTTTCACTTGGGTTTTAAATAATTTCTCCAAACAGAAAATGACATAGTTTTACCCCCTAAACAGTTTGTGCTAAAACTGTAAAAGCATGAAGAAGAAAAACTGGAAAAAAGAAAGAACATTTTCCGCTTTTGACCATTAAAGCTTGAAGTGTGGAATTATGAGCGAGGAGCAAGGCAAGCTGCGGCAGCTCAGTTCTGCATTGCAGAAGCGGACGGATGACAACATAATTACAGAGAGGCATCTCATAACACGTGATTAAACAAACAATGCATGTCATCTCTTCCTAAGGTCCCCGTTTCCAGTGTCTTTTGTTTTCATGCATGTGTCTCCAGAAGAAAGCGGTGTTGCATGTGTTCATGCTTGCAGGATGGATAAGGTGAGTCCATTTGTGGGAGCACAAAGATGTAGTCTGACTGAAGTCATTGTATGCCAGCAAACAAGAAACGGACAACAGGCTAATGCATCTTTGCAGTAATGGGCCTAAGTTGAAACAAGATGAGAAAGGCCTTCATTTTAGACGAGCTGCATTGCCACTAATGACTAGAGGGCCTCCAACTGCCATCTCAGCCTATTATAACTTAGAGATTGCTCCTCTATGTTTTTAAAGATGAATACAAATTAAAATGCATTAGGCTACATTCATTTGCGGTCTTTGGCATATAGGCCACTTTTGGTCCGAGGGCCACTTAAGGCTGCCTTATTTCTTCAAATGACCTTGAAATCAAAGAAAGAGCAAGTTTTAATGATTTAGAGAGCTCTTAAAGACTCAAAAGGAAAAGCAACACAGGGTCTCATTAAAATCTTCATTCAAACATTAAAAAAGCTTTTTGTTACAAATGTTCCTGCCAAGAAGCTAAGTTGATATACAAAGAGGACCTTAATAATGCCCAGCATCTGAGCCAATTTGATGTAAACGCATTTTCTCATATGTTCAGTGGTGATTCTACAAAAAAAAAGCATGCTTATTTGGCTGTTGTAGAATTTTCTTTGTAAGTTTCATACCCAAGAGTGTGAAGACCAACAAGCTGGGGAGCCATGTGTTTGGAAGCGGGGGCCTGCGAGTGACCTGGGGATTGCATAGTGTCGCTTTATATTTAGCTTCCATTTGCTCATCGCCTGCTCTTCCACTGCACATGGTATATTTCAGTTTGTAAGCGAATATGTGTGGGTACGTGAACAAAAAGTAAGACATCCCATCACCCCTTAAAATTCCTTCATTCTCTCCTCCATTGCTCCCTTATTTCCCCATCGACTCGGCACGCTTTGTTAAAACCTTAGCATGGCAGCTCAGCTGCCTTTAAAATGTAAAGTGATATTACAAAGACTGACACGACAATCTTTGTTACCGTGGTGTTGTTTCAGGGGTCCAGCGAATTTACAGAATGCTTTGGCTGTGTAGAGTTAAGCAATTGTTCAAGTTGTGAGTTGATTTCACTCTTAAGGGGAAAAAAAAAGACTGTGGCAGTATTTGTTCGTTACAGGTGTTAAGCATTGTAAACGGCAAAAAGAAAAAGAAAAAAAAAAAGAAAATGTGTCACACATTTTTCAATGTTTGGCATGCGGATCCAGCCCCTCCATAACTTCACCTCTCGTGTGTTTAGTTATTTACAGCCCTGACAACAAAAAGCCTTGAACTGTTCAGCAAACTACACAGCACCCTTTGTGTCACAGGCAAAACAGGAAATCAGGCTTTTGTCCGCTCTAGATGGCATCAAAAACACCTTGTTTCATCTGTCTTAAGCAATCCCTTCTTGACGCCTTCACACATCCCCATGTGGGGCTGTGCTGCTCCTCAGAACAGATTGGGAAACAGCACGATCTGCCGGGGAAGTCCCAGCGGGCTGCCATAACATGCTCGTTTGCAGACGCACCTCAGTTGCTCTGAGCCCATGTTTGATTTCTCTCAGGTCGCCCCTCCTTTTCTTTTTCTCTCACTCTCACTTTACTTCTGTCACCTGCTCATTTCACTGTCTATATCATCTGCTTTCTTTCTTTCCTTCTTCCTTTTTTTCCCCCTGTCCCTGACACTCAGTCTGTGTCAACCTGTTGGCCTGTCTGCATGCGTCTCCTTTTCTTTTTCTCCAGGGCTTACCTTCTTTTGTCTCCAACACCTCCCCCTTCTTCTTTTTCACTTTAAAATACGTGTTAGTTGGCAGTGTGTCTTGTGGAAATGCCAGCAGTGATTGTATCCTTCATCCACAAGACAATAATAAGTCAGGTGTACTCCTGCCTCCTCCATTTTCCTCACCTTCCTTTTGTATTTCAGAAAGGAGGCATTGAAACATTAAAGGCAGAAAGACCAACAGAAAGATGTAGAGAAAAAGATTAAATTGTTTTTTTTTCTCCATATGCTAGTTTGTGTGGGCTTTTTTTTTGTCACCCAACTAAAACCAGGGAAAACGCAGTCAATGATTATTTCCCATGTATCTTTTGTTGCCCGTTTCTTTGTACTCTCCCTCACTAGTGCACCACCAATGGCCCTAACAATAATAATAACCTTGTTTATTAAAAAAAAAAAGTAAATAAATGATAATGAAAGTCATGCAGAATTCCTTGTTATGGACAAAACATTGTGAAGTTCTGCAGAATCATAAAAGATAAGTGGGAAAGTTGTATTACATCTGTTTACCAGAAAAAAAGAAAAGAAAACAAACAAAGCAGCTTCTCTTTTGGTGCATACTCCAAAATACAGCTAGCAATAAATAATAATATTTCATGTTGACTATTTGTGCACGGGGGACAAAAGTTCCATGATTTCTCAGGTGTAATACTTTGCTGGATGAATCGCAGGTGTGGGAGATATTGTGTGCTGGATGGAACCCAGGTGCAGGAGTTATTTCCAGTCTATGCTGTTAATCACCTACTTGACGCTGAAATATGGCTCGCATTTTAGCAGTTTTAAAATAGTCCCTGTGGCTGCAAATACTAAGATAGAACAATAACAATAATAAGGGCAAGATAAAGTCAAGTAAAAATGTTTAATCTGGATGTGTAAACTTTAGTCAGAGAATTTGGGCTCATACTTTGCAACATTGTGGGAGCTACAAAGAATCTAGATATTGAGCAAAAAAAAAATTGGATCCAAAATGTTTGTGTTGATACGACCATTAACACAAGACTAAATGAGTTGTAAAACATACTCAGCTCATCTTCATTTCCCTTCATTCTGTTCTGTTATGATCCCTCAAAGAGTCAGGATGTCACAAAGGTGTACATTAGAAACAGACTGTCTAAATATGTGATTATGAGCCGTTGATCCTTGTTAAATGATGACAACATAGTTACGCCAATACGCAAGTGGCCTCAGATGTGATGGTGGTCAATATCTATTGACAGACAAATCATTGTTGTTGTTCTTTTGTTTCGTCATTGCCCAGATCTAATGCATGAGGGGCTAAACTGGGAGTGAATGTGATTGGATTTTCAGTCTCCATCATTAAATTCCCATGCGGGGAATACTAATTCCAGTATTTAGTGCGGTGATGCTAGGGCTTGCTTTCATCTTAAACTGATTCCAGTCTAATTAGATTGGGCATGTGGGGGGTGGTGGATGTATCCGTCTGGACTAATCCCTGCCTCTCTGTCCCAAACATTGTATTATCCAGAGAAAATCCATTGGCTGCAGGCTATTCAAAGCCAGATCTGCCTCCACTGTAGCCTCTGTACTGTATCATCAGGAAAGCTGTGGCTAGGAGGGTGCACTGTGCAGTGAGGGTGGAACCTAATGGTCATGAGTGATGTATGGGTTGCAGAAAACACCATTTAGAATTTACAGTAAACCTTTTATTGTGTATTCAGGGCAAGACCGCTTGCTGCTGTGGCCTCTTTTGCAAAGCAGCATCTAAACTATTAACTATTTTTTGTTGGAATGGCTATATTATTATTATTATTATTATTATTATTATTATTATTATAGAAAAGTTTGCAATTGTGTCTCTGAAATAAAGTTTAATAAAAAAGTTTTTTTTACACCTTAAAATAAACTAAGATATGCTTTTCTTTACATTAACAAACACAAAGCAACACACACACACACAGCTGTTCCCAGATCATCTTGTCATCCTGCTTGTGAATTATTGGTAGACCACAGTGAAAATACAGCATAAAGAGGTCCTTCTTCTAGGCACTGAGAAGGCCAGAAAAATGAAAGGCCTTCAGCCATTGTTCTCAGCAAAGGTCAATCGCAATTCAATCCAGTAATATGAAAAGGGGGGTGGTGGGCTAACCCGACAACTGCCTGCATTTTCAGGGTGAGCAACAGGAAAGGTCCATTCAGCAGAACAGTTGCACCCTGTGAGCCGAGCACATTCGTCAAGGGCGAAGGGTGAACTCAGCAGAGGAGAGAAAAAAAAAAACACTGTTTTCACGGCTTTTACATGTCGCCGCTGTTTCACCGCCGCGCACGGAAAGAGTGCCGCTGCAGTATAAAGGCCACATTTTGAGTGAAAAGATTCTCATCCTCCCTTTTTATTTTTGTTGCCCTTGTGAAATTTCATTAGGTGGATTTAACAACTTGTGAATGTCTGCTTTCTCCGTGACCCTGACACTGGTGGTGAACATGTCTCGCTGGCAGGGTGTGATATATTGTGTTAAGGTGTTCCTGAGGTGCAATTTTTAATGTGACAGCCTCTGTTGACCTCACATCTAAAAATGTCACCCTCCAGTCAGACACCTGCATGCATTTAGCCTCGTAATGGAATTTTATAAGCAATATACAGTCATGGCATAAAAGTGTGTTATAGATCCATCAGCTAGGGAAAAATGTATGCTCATTTTAACCAATTTTAAGTGATGCCAATGCGTTTTTGCTGTTCATTTGGTAATCCATGACTGTGATTTCTAATCGTGGACACTGTGAGGGTTCTAGAGCAGCACTTCATCCAATTCCGATTAGCAGATACTTCCCAGCTTAATCCTGTGCATCTGCTTTGAATCAGATTACTACAAATAACAAAATCATTACAGGCAACTACTATGTGATTCAAACTTTAGTCCATTAGTGATGGCAGTGGGACGTTTACATAACATTTTCTGGTAGAACTGAAGAAGTGTGAAAAAGATAAGTAAAAATCCACAACAGTGTGTACATTCATAAATTTAATCTAAAATGTTAAACTCATCTGTACTAGAAATGTGAGAGGTTTTTATTCGGGTGTTCATACAAAAAAAAAAAAAGAAACACTGAACTATTGTAGGAAGAAATTAAATATTTGATGAGACCAAACTGGTTTGCAGATACAGTTTTTAATGTATCACAACAATGAGCAACAAACATACTTGATGAACTATTTCCAGAAGTTGTTCAAATACCATCTACAATAAACGTCATTTCAACTATGACAACAGGTCTGTGACAAAATTAAAAAAAAGAAAAAAAAAGAAAGAAAAAGGTTTCAAAACCATGTTATTACCGTGATACGGTACAGTTGAGACCTCAAACAGTACAGTAACAAAAACTAATGCGACTACTCTCTATATATAAAACATCAATAACATTTTTGGTTTAGTTTATTTAAAGTTTTAGCCATAGGGGCTTCTTCTTATTAAAACCTCAGGGTGCATTTCCTATGTAACCCAGATGTTGTAGAGTACATATTGTGTAGGATATGATTGCGCCATGAAAATCCCTTTGACATCCAGAAGAACAATTCCAATTTCAACCTTTTGAAGGCTGTCCCCATGAACATGACACAATCCATCCATTTTTTTTAAAAAGTTCTGTTTTTTTTTTTTCTTTTTGGCTGCTGTGCAGTTGCAATATCTATGTACAGTTATATTGTTGGACCATCCTTTTGTTGGTTTGTTAGCTTTTACCAGTCCTTGGTGTGGATAGCGTCTTGTCTGATGCTAGCATCTTAGCACATGATGCTAGCTGACAGTCCAGTCTTATAATGCTGAGCCACAAAGTGGGGAAAGGCAAAAAGCCAGAGTTGTGAAAGCCTTTGGAATCAGGACAGTCGTTTATGTTTGTACAATGGCAGAATTGCACCTTGGGAGGCCAGGATGTCTCTTATGAAACACAATCGAAAAGTGTCTTCAGGAATAAAGTAAATGTAAAATACTAAAAAATCCAAATAATGACATTTAAAAAGCTCACACAAAAAATTAAAAACCGACATTTTGCTTTAAAACTTTGAAAAAAAAACACCTTTACAATAATAAAAAACAAAAGGAAATGTTACTTGATTTCATTGTTTGAAACAATAACTAAGCATGATTTGATTTAACCTGTCAAACAGTTGCATTACATGCTACTTGCTCATTTCAGAATAGGAAATACCAAAAGCAATACATTTTTGCATTTCTTCATATTAATAAATTTGTACCATGCACAGCCAACTACGAATATGTACAACAGCTTAGCTTTCTTTGTTCACAAGCCTTTTTCTTTCATACAAATAGCCTTCTGTTACTTTGGAATGAATCACACTGGTTACCAAACTAGAAAGTGATTCGTAAAAAATTGAACACCCTTTGACAGCTTTCACATTCTCAGTTCCACAGCAAAAGAAAACAAAGGAGAGGAAAAAAAAGGAGGAAAAAGAAACAAAAACCAAAAGGCTAAGCAAAGCAATTAATGGATCAGTATTTAGTCTGGTTGAAATTGAGAGAATTTATGGCAAGCAAATTAACATTACACAGTAGCAGCAAATGTTGGAAGGTAATACTTTGCAATGTTGAGATCACCAAATGCAGAAATAATAAAATGTAGACTGTAGATTATCAGAAGTGCCTAGAAGAATTGATGGGAGGACGTTAACCTATGCACCAAGTGACTGTGTATAGGTGTAACACTGATTTAAATCCTACAAGTATATGAAAATGTTTATATATACAAAAGACAAATGCTGTTGTCCCCCTCGTAAAGCAGCATAATTGCAAACCAATAATAAATGATCATACCATTTTTTAAATTGTGACCAACTTGTACCTTAACAGTTTCAAGTATACAGTACTGCTTTCTTTGATGCACCAATTGTTAAATAGGTCTCTAGATTGTTAGGCATCAATCCTGTAACAAATATGGACCGATATGCTGCTGCAATAGACACAAATAA
>JBAMIG010000019.1:13511984-13526651 GCA_037177335.1 Kiunga ballochi
GGTGGCTGGTGTAGGGAACCCAAGCATGCCAGCACCGGGAGACGCTAAAGCTGAAATACAGTGGTATATAAATATGGAAATATTCAATATTTAAATATTCAACCCCAAATCCCTATGGAAATTTGTTTGTAAAAGGTAAATATTATCAATTTGAGACTGGCTGAGTCTTGTTAAGATTTTGTTATGGAACAAAACTGTCACATGCGCTTTATGATAATTTCAATTCTCCAGTATTTTACAATATAAATATACCAAACCTACTATGGGGAAAAACAAAGACAAAAAAACATAATATATACACATCTGCGGTTTAAAAAAAATATCTAAATTTGAAATTAGCAGTTCAACTTTGTCACTGACATTATGCATGCATTTAATCCAACAATTTTTTTGTTTTAGAATAGCATTTTTTAAAAAATAAGACTTCTGACAAACACCACTGTGATACAGAATAACCAGTAGTATAGTAGAATAAAATAGTGCATGATAAAATTCAGTTCATAAAGCTTCTAGTCTGTGTAACTGTTGTTTTTCGCTGTTTGTCATACTAACTCACCAGGTGTGTTGGGTGGGAAAACAGGAAGTGATGATGGACCGTTGACCCCAGGAAGTAGCACTGGTGGAAGGCCAGATAACCCTGGGTAGCCTGTGGGTAGGCTTAGGCCATGAAGTGCATTATTATTATCCACTGTAGTCTGTTGCTGCTGGCCAGGCAGACTGAGACCCTCACCAACTTTCTTCATACGATCCAGTTCTTGCTGGGCCATTAGCTGACGGACAGTGGTTGGTGCTAGGTAGTCCTTTTCTCTATCCACCTGGTTTCCCAAGGTTTCTTGCACTTTGGTGATGTGCTGCTTGGAAAAGATATGGTCTCTGACAGACATCCTGGCAGTGTATTTTACACCACACAATGTACACTCAGGTCTGGGTCCCTCTGGTGAGCCTTGACTAATCATGAATGGCTTTCCAATGTTAATCTTGAACTTCTTCTCTTTAGCACGAGCATTCTGAAACCACACCTGCACAACACGCTTTGGAAGTCCAATTTCATTGCCCAGCATTTCACACTCTTGCATTGTAGGAGTGCGATAGTCACTAAAACAGGCTTTGAGCACTTTAAGTTGCAGGTTACTCATCTGAGTTCTAAATCGTTTGTGGCCTGGCCGATCTCCTGCACTGTTGACCTTCCCAGACTTGTTGAATGGGTTACCAGCCCCAAAGGGACTCGGGGAACTTGGATCCGCTAAGCTTGATGATTCGCTTCTGTCATTGTTTTCATCCATGTCATCATCTCTGGAGCTAAAGTAGGAGTCACAGTCTTTTCCAGAGAAGCTAAGGGCGGGGCTCACCATACTAAATTGGAACCTTTCGTTACCACCATCAGAATTTGACATTAGGCCACTTTTGTTGTCACTCAGTTTGTCCCCTCCATTGGCAGTCAGGCTCTCAACTTCATTGTTATTAAACTCATCGCCGGTCGTAGCATCACTAATGGCTGTGTTAATTGATGATGTCTCATCAAAATCCATCTTAATGAGATCATAAGATGAAGTTTCCGCTGAATTATTATTAGGCCCTTCAGTTTCATCACAGTTTTCAGCTTTTAAGGATGAAGGGCTTAAGAAGTTTTTTATTTGTGCCTCAGATGGTTTGACTGGAGTTGAGGATGCAG
This sequence comes from Kiunga ballochi, assembly GCA_037177335.1. Lineage (NCBI taxonomy): Eukaryota > Metazoa > Chordata > Actinopteri > Atheriniformes > Pseudomugilidae > Kiunga > Kiunga ballochi. The sequence goes on from JBAMIG010000019.1 coordinate 13,513,657, forward strand.
TAGGCAGCTCATACTCATTTGGCTCAGTCTTAGTAGGCAGCTGTGAGTAGTCAAAGAAGTTATATTTATTTGGGCTTTCGCCTCTTTCATTATCTTGATTCATCATTGGGCTTGGGGGCAAGCTAAAACCTGCTTGCTTAGCCTCGTGCCAATGTCTTGAGCGTATGTGGCTATCGAGAGCTGATTTAGCCTTAAACAGTGCTCTGCAAAAGGGACATTTCTTGTGGGACTGGGAGGGCCCAATCGCCCTAAACTGTCCTTTTCTCTCTCTTGCACGAGTGTTTTGGAACCAAACTTGCACAACTCTCTTTTTCAAGCCAACCTCTCGCGCAATGTGGTCCAACATCTTTCTTGTTGGGTTTGAGTCAAGGAGGTATTTGTCATAAAGGATCTCTAATTGTTCTGGTGTGATCGTGGTTCTCAAACGTTTATCCCTATGTTGCTCTTCTCCGCTGTTTCCACCATCTTTATCGTTTGCATTTTCCTCTTTGTCATCCAGTTTTCGCTTCATGGCTCCAGAGCCTACAGCAGAAGTCATCCCAGAGCCACTCTGAGAGGGGATTTGAGAAAGCCCCCCAGATAACAACTGGCTAGCCATTAGAGGGTTGTTAGGGTCAAAAATCATATATGGCATATCAATAGGTCGTTCAAGGAACTGTGAGTGAAGAAATTGATTCTGGGCAGCCAAGAAATGCATGTGCTGGTGCTCTTGCCACAGTTCCACAGTGGGGAATGCAATCTTACACTGGTCACATTGATACTGAAGCATTTGGTGGGGCAGACTGTTTGTAAGTGAGGAAAGTGCCAGGGAAAGTGGACTTGAGGGCACTGCAGCTGCCTGAGGCTGGGAATGGGGTCTTGACAATTGTGGTTGGGGAGTTTTCTGTGGAGGTGGCTGAGGTGTGCAAGCCTTAGATGGTCTGGGTTCTGGTAGTGACTTGATCACAGGTGAAGGGGCAGTCTCAGCTTGTTTGAGTTCATTTTCAGAAGTCATGTCTGGCCTGGGGGAAGTTTTACCCATCATAGTACGAGGAGAGGCCATCACAGGGGAGCTTGAGCCGGAACTGGTGGCCGTTCCTGTTTGGTATTGTTTGGATGACTCTGCAGGCATCTGGATAATCTTAAGAGGACCCTGGTCCATGTCTGTGTATTCCTCACACATAATATCTTCATTACACTCATCATCTTCATCCTTATAACATTGCTTTTTCTGGTGTGTAATAAGGTCAAAGATCCGTGGAAAAACAATGTTGCATTTTTTACACTGGTACTGCATGTTGCTGGTTCTAATATATCGTTCATTTGTTAGCTCTTTTTTCTCACTGTCTTTCGAATCTGCTTGGTTCTCATAGCTTTTACGAGCCTTCTGGCGGGCATTCTGGAACCACACCACAATGACTCGTGTTGGTAGGTTGAGTACAGTGGAGAGCTGCTCAATCTCATCATCCTTTGGATAGGCATTTGTGTCAAAGAAGTCCTGAAGTACCCTCAATTGGAAGTCAGTGAATCTGGTCCTGGATGACCTCTTGTTGATAGCCGAGTCAGTTCGGTAACAGTCCTGTGCACTGAGCTGGGGCTCCAGGCGAATATCTTCCAATGTAGTAATGGGAGGAATGTTAAAATTATAGGGAGAGTCTTTACTACGCTGCCTTTCTTTAAACAGGGTGTTACGGAACCAGTGTTTTATTACTTTTTGGGGTAGCCCAGACTTTTCAGACATCTCTTGAATTTGCTCTTCATTAGGGGAATTATTGATGTCAAAGTTTGCTCGTAGAATCTTAAGTTGATCATCCGTGATACGGGTGCGCGGTCGCTTAAACTGAGACTGCCGAAGAAAGTTTGGATCAAGACCCAACTGCTGTTGGCAGAGCTGAGTAAGGTCTGTTGAGAGCGAGTCCATACTGGGCAACTGTAGGGCCAGCTGAGGGGGTAGACCAGGGTGCTGCACAGACTGCATCATTAAAGGTGGGAAAAGGGGGAGATCTAATGGAACAGGGAGCTGCACTTGTGGTGTTGTAGGTGGAGCAGAAGTTGGGGGTGGAGGGAGTGGTGGTTGTTGTTGTTGTGTCTGGTGAGAGGGTTGGTGAGCGGTCTGATGGGAAACAGGAACTGGTGAAGGTACTGGCGTTTGTGGCTTGGTCATTGATGTTGAAGGTGGCTGAGGAGCTGTTACTGGGGCTGGAGCAGTTGGTGGTGGAGGAGGGGGTGGTGGTGGTGGAGGTGGGGGAGTCTCAGGTGAAGCAGGATTGATTGGATAGAGTTTGTCATAGGCCTCCCTGTACTGCTGAGCAAACTTTTCAAGCTCTACGTATGGGAAAAAGTGACTGTGCACATGTTCCTGGTGGCTTTTTAGAATAAGCATATTGGAAAATAGCTTTCCACACATCCCACACTCAAGCTTATCAGTATTCACATCCACTTGTTCAACTCCATCTTTGTTTTTCTTTTGATTTTTTTGTCTGTTTTCGTTGTACTGGATGACGAGCTCAAATCCGAAGTTTTCTAACAAAGCTTTGGCTGCATTACCTCTTGCTCCTGACACAATACGTGGAGGGGGAATCAACGGCTCGGGGAATGTTGACTTCTTTGAGTCTTTGTTGTCTTTTCCACTGTCATTTATTGCATCCCCTGCATTTTCCATCTTTGCTCTGTTTTCTTGTTTTTCTAGATGGTCTTCTGCCTCTCTTGACATTTGTATATCTGACACAGCGTTAGACTCTATTTTGGGCTTGTGATTCTGCAGTTGCTGGTTTTTCTGTTGCTGGATTTGTGACTGTGTCTGAGAGGCTTGCTGCTGCTGTTGTTGCTGAGCCTGCTGCTGGGCCTGAACCTGCTGTAACTGGTGCTGCTGTTGCATCTGTTGTTTCAGGTCTTCTAGGAATGATCCTGTGAGGCCAGGCATTCCAAAAGCTGCTGCTGAGTGCAGTGCAAGTTCTGGGCTTAAGTTGAACTCTGCACCTGGAATGTAGAAAGGGAAAAGGAACTGTGGCTGTTGAAACTGCAACAGTGCCTCTGGGGTCATTGGAAAATGAGGGAAGAAGGCTGGATTGAGAAACTGAGGCTGGAAGAAGGCAGCCTGTTGTTGGAGCTCATGCTGAAGCTGCAGTTGCAGCTGGGCCGAGGACTGTGCTGACTGATGGCTGCTCGTCTGTGCTGAAACACTCTCAGTAGTTGTTGTTTTATTGGTGTTGCTGTTGGATTCTTTGGGTTCCACATTGTTTTCTTTGTTAGAAGAGGGTGTGCCACTTCTAGCAGTGTCTGAGTTGCTAGGATTCCCTTGTGCACTTGGGCCTGGACTTTTTGCAGGTGCTGGACCACTGTTACCAGTAGTACTGCTGCTGCTGCTCATGTCAGTTTTGGCTGTTCTGGCTTTGGTCTGATGGAGTACTGACCTCATATGAATTTCAAGTGTAGAGCTTTGGCTGTAGGCAACATTGCATATGTTGCACTTGAATGGTTTGTTGTCAATGCTATTGGTTGTCTCTTGCGGAACTGGACTTGACGCCTCCTGAAGGACCTTCTTTAATTTATGCAGATGTGAAACTGAATTATAGTGGACTAGAAGGATGTTCTTCTGGGTGAAAGATTCTTTGCATACAGTGCACTTATAAGGTCGAGAAGGGTCCAAGAATTTCTCCATTGTGAAGTTGGGCCCTTTTCTAAATGGTAGGGTCCGTTTTGGTTCTGCTCCCATGTCATCTAGCAGAGAGCTGCTGTCACTTCCTGTAGGACTAGGCTTTTCTTCCTGGTCCATTTCATCATCTTTGTCCAAGTCATGTTCAAAAACCTGAGCTTCCTCTAAGGCCCTGGCTTCACTCTCAGTAATATCTCCATTCAGCGGCAGATTTCCTATGAGCTGCTGCACCTCGGCCTCACTGAGTTCAGGATGTCCATTTTCCAAATGCTTCCTGAGGGCCAGGAATGTCCTGAAGCTACGCTGGCAAAGGCTACACATAGTGGCTGCTCTAATGGCGTGATATTGTGAATGTATCTGAAGCTTCTGCATTGTCTTGAAGGCCAAACTGCAGTGGTTGCAGCGATATTTGTAGACATGACGATCAGACACCGAGAGCTGATGTTGATGCTGTTGTAGTCTTTGGAGCTCATTTAGGTGGTCTTGTAGATTATCAGGGGATTTGCTATCATGTCTTAACCCACTGTTTCTCTTCCAGTCTGGAGCCTCTGAGGCCTCCTTTGGGGGCTTGAGCTCCTCCCCCTGCAGGTCTAATTCATTCTTATCATGACTGATCAGTTCATCTTTTAGGATGTTTCCTAAAAGGAGAAAATAGGTATTTGAGATCATATTGACTTTTTCTTATTTTGTCATCTAGAAAATAAGCTGTGTAATTTGTTGTGTATTTCTCAGTTAGTTTTAATACACAGATAAAAATAGATAAGGCAAAATAATTCCAAGTACTATATCCAGCTCACCTTGAGACTTTCCAGACCCATCGTTAAGAGAAGTAGAGGAATCCATTAAAGACAAACTTTTCTCGTGTCCACTTTGAGAATGCGTGACGTTATTTGGTGTGGCAGTATCAGGTCCAACAACCTATCAAAACCAAGATAATAATTTCTTCAGTACATAGGGTCCAATTAATTACATAGGGTTATATAGAGTTCATGGCACTTTATCACTGGGAGAAAAAATGCATGGGGATGGCTTCATATGGCTATTTTCATTAAACTTCACAGATGTGGAAAGAAAGAATAAAGAAATTCTAAAAAAACAAACAAACAAACAAAAAAACCCAAAGTCTTTGTTTTAAATATTCTATTTTGTTTCGATATACATTTCTAAATTGCATAACATATTTTTTACTGACATGTACATATAGAACAATCATATAACTCCCACATACAGTTAGAATCAGCTTTTCCACACAGTCAGGAGCCACACTGTGAAGGTGTGTCAGATGTAGTTGCAAGTGAATCTTGTTGCTTAGAACATCTTGGCAAAGAGGGCAACGGATCACAGGCTGCATGGAATGCTGGGACATTACATGGAGCTGCATGCGGTTGGCATCCTTACTGCTGTAGTTGCAATATGGACATTGCTGAACCTGAAAATCATGGAGAAACATTGTTTAGATAAGGGTGGAGTAACTTTATATCACCAGTCAGGCATCACCTTGTTAATATTAACAGTTTTAACAAGGCATATGTGCACCCAACATCCTAATCTTATATCTGAAAAGTCATTTTTAATTTCTTATTTTCTTTACTGACCATTTGCTTTATCCTGTACTTTTGCCTTTCCCCACCAAATCAGAAGCCCACCTCAACCCACAGAACATAGATCAACCATGTTTCAGGTAATTTACTTAAGTCTCTCAACTCATGCAATTTTATAAGTAGAAAACACAATTGGCTGGAATTTTTAATCAGGATATTACAGATGACAAAGGTGTGTACTCTCCCAAGCTATGTCTTGCCCTCATTATAGGAAGTACTTGAAGCATAGCTGCCTCCCTACCACCTGTTTTAATAGAATCCATTTCTGAAATGACTAAGTCCTCCCTCCTCACAGGACCCAGAACCAGATGAGCTAATACTTCATAATCTAATTTAAAAACACATATAATTTAAAGAGATGCAAAAAGGGGAAAGTAGCAGGGAAGGAGACCTAAGGCTAATGCTGGTATTCCACTTAAGAATACAAAGACTAGTTATTGTGCTTGATGCTAAAAAGCTCTGTCAGAGAGGGAATGGCAGGATGCATATAACCCTTTGAATGAAAGCTGGCGCCAACAATTGCTATATGCTTGGCTTAGCATTTCTGCTTCTTACACTTAAGTATTTGCCCATCAGCTCACCCCACAGTGACAGTGAAGATTAGATTTCATTAGTGCTTATGAACCTGCCTCATTAGTTATCAACTCTTTGTACATTCAGAGACGTTTAAATCTCAGCAAGCACAGGGAAAAAAAAAAATTAAAATCTCCACCCCAACCAGATAAATTATCACAAGACAGATCAAGGAGTGTAAAAAAAATTTAGTCATGGTCAAACTGTATTGCTGTTAACACTTTTTAAGGGACTTTAATACACATAAATAGCAAAGTTCAATTTGATTATTGGCAAACCTTTACCTGGTCATTTGTTGAAGTTTTCCCCTCAACGGACTTTGGCCTTTTAGGTGGACTTTCAATTTGCCGATCTGGCAGGAGGGAATGTTTAACCACAGCGTTCAGACCAGTACCGTCTTTGGAAATTGCATTTACACCTAGAAGACAGAGAATGTAAAACACTCAAATGAGAAATTGGAATATGTGTAATTTAAAGTTGCGTTACACAATTTTCTCATTATCTTTTTATAAACAGGCTTTTTCATTTTATAATGAAAAAAATACAAAACAACAAAATGATAAAAGATCAATGTTTGAATCATTCATTCAATTCACTTTATATTATATCATAATGATACAATAATAAGGAATTTTATTATGATACCTATCAAAATGGTAGAATTTTGAGAGACTAGAATAAAACTTGACACTAAGGATATCTTACATTAGAATTTGATAACATAAACAAGTTCAGAAAATTAATATCCAATGGGCCAAAAGTGATAATTAAAAAAATGATTGGACACCAGTAAACATTGGAATGGATACAGGCATGAACTGTATAATTCACATTCATATACACTGATGCGGTTTTGCCCTAAGGACATGTAAAATGGAAAAAACCTAGGCAGGCTCATTATCACAGCACGACATACATTAAATGTTATGGTAATATTATACACTTCATTAGTTCATATACATTCCCCCAGCTGCCTCAACAACTCCTGTGTCTGTATAAGATGCAAAATTTTGGGAGCTTGGTCATGGCTGGTGGTACAGTAGTAGTCTTCTTTGTGTGTGTCTATTTGTATGTGTGAGACACTAACAGCAAAGCTCAGTGTGGAGAGATCAGCTTCTGGTTGTATTTAGTAAATGCTGCAGCCACTGATAAATCTTTCATTAGCCTCATCCTAAGATACAAGCCGTGCAGGCCCTGCTATATTCTGCCACAGCAATTTACCCACTCTGCACAACACAAAGACACAGCAGCAGTAACTTTCCCTCCCTCCTCCCCTGCCGCTTCCTTGCTCTCTTCTTCCTTCTCTCCCTAAGCCACCCCCTTCCTCTTTCTCTCTCTCTTGCGTCCCCTCCCTCGCCTGGTCACTCAAGGCAATATTGTGAGCCTCACTCTTGCGAATCAACGCTTCACGCTAGATGCACAAATGGAAAAAAAGGGAAATCAAAGCACTGATACATGGAGGGGGGAGGGGGGGGGGGTTGAAAAAAAACATTTTGTATTTCATATTATTCTGAGGCTTGTGTTTGTATTGGGCGCATATCAATTCCTCCGGCCTGTTCATGCATTTTAATTCTGTTGCATTAAGTAGGCGTTCCACTTATTTTATTTGTAATCCCCTATATCTGCAGCCTGAAATATTGGCCTGTCAAGGAAAGTGACAAGGGAGAGGGAGCAAGGGAAGAAAGGAAGAAAGAGAGAAAGAGGGGAGAAAAAAACACAAGGGCACAATGTGAATTTCCAAGAACATCCGAGAATTGCTCTGCAGCTCAGAAGAGCGAGGTAATCTCGTCTTCCAGTGCTTGTGATGGCCCCTGCAGGGCTTGTATGTGTGTGTGTATGTGTGTGTGTGCACGCGCATATGTTTGTGTGTGTATACATGCCTAATTCCAGGTCTCTGACACTTCATTGGTCAGATTGGTCCAGGCTGGAAGCACCAGTCACATCACCTGACCTTTCCAAAGCCTGCATCCCGCCTCCCATATTTATTATAACCATTTCTAATTTCAACTTTCAATTTTTGCCTCCGTCTTCTAGTCAATTTGCAACTAAATTACATCCCTGAGAAAGGAGATGAGGCGATTGTCGGACAAGAGCCTGCAAACACATTTACAATGTGGCAGGGTAAAGGGCCCACACATCACCATTGATTACTGTCATGTTGAATGTAAATGTTTGTTTGTATAATGTGTACGTGTGTGTGTGTGTGCCTGCAACATGAAGATCTGTCCTTCTCGTTTAGATTTGTCTTTGACCTAGTGCTTTCTTTACTGATATAACTCAAATGAAGAAAAACAGTTGGTTGACGCTGAATGTTGAGAGTGCAGCTGTCTGTAAAGCCCTTTAGGAGCTTTGAATGGCATATCCTGACACCCAATAATAAAAATGTTTTCAGGCATGGAAATACATTCATATTTTAGAATGTCTTCCAAGAATATAATCACATAAATAAGAAAATATATTTCAAGCCACAACTCAAACATTTCTTGGTAATTCATGAAATAAAAGAAAAAGAAAACCCGGCTTTATCATTTTGTCCACCATATAAGGGCACAGAAACAGGAGCACAGGAACAGTAGACTCATTTTCTTTAGTCTCAAATGGAAACACCACATTTAATGACCAAACCCCCCAAACAAACTCTTGCCTTTCCTTTCTGTCCTTTCCCACTACCCGTCCAGTTCTTCTCCCACTAAAGTTGACGGCCAGGATAAACCTGAACCCCACCAATCCCCTCACACACACTCCACCAATGACAAATGTCTGCACGCAGCAGGACCTTGCTTGAAAGGTCCTGCTGCAAAATGTAATTTATGAAACTCAAGCTCCTTTGCATTGCAAGGGGGAAGAGAGGTTCACATGCCACCTATCTTTATTTGCAACTGTCAATGGTGTTTATAGAGTCACATATATACACGCATTTCCATTCACACAAGGAGGCACTGAAAGCACAGAACAATAGAGGAATAGACAGGAGAATATATGAGAATAAAAGAAAGAGAAGAACAAAGAAAATACTAAGGTGGACCACAAAACCTGTAACTCAGCCTCAGTGTATTTCTCTCTTGATCGTCAAAACGCACCATCAGAACCATAATGCTATTTTGCAATCTGCCCTTTTGCGTCAGAAACAGTAAGATTGTGCAAACTGAAGCAATCAAATTAGATTTTTACAAAAGCAAGCATATCATAGCATATCATTGAATCCTCATATCTCTATTAATGCTCCCAGGTTGAAATCTCACAACAATTAAAATGTACCTACTATCATAATTTCTTCTCTTTATTTTTCAAAGCAAAACAATATCAGACTTTTCATGTCATAAAAAAACAAAACAAAAATCCCGCAAACAAAGTGGAGGGGGCTGGGTGGTTTGGATTTAGTATTCAATTTAGCTGTCCTGAGCCCTGGCAGACTGGCTAGCGTTACAGAGCAGTAAATCTAGTAGGGAGAGCTGGCCAAAGCGGGCCGGGGAGGGCCGACCAGCATGATTTACTGGCCTACTGCTCTGGGGTTACGCATTAGGCTGACCTCCGGTCACCTGATAACATTACAGCAACACACTCTGAACCTCAAACTCCCTCTGAAGCACTCAGCAGGCCCAGATCTAGCCGGAGGGAAGAATACAAAGAGATAGACTAGGAAAGAGTGAAATGGAGAGAGGCAGAGACGTGGTCAGATGGAAAGGAAGGAAATAAAGGCTGTTGAACAGCAGCTGTCTCGTATAGTCTGTGTTTTCACTGACTAGTCCGCTCTTTTCTACCATCACCACCTTGTGTTCTAATAAAAGATAAATATGAACACGGCCTTGTCATATTTGACAAATTCTCTGAGACATTCAACAAGCTGTCATTACACAGAAAACTCATGTACAAAGGAACCGCTGCAGGCTTGTAATTAAACATGCAAATAGCTTTAATATATTTTAATCTCATCTTCGAGAGACAGAAAAGTTTGCCAAATTTGCAAGATGAATGCACATAGAAAAGCTTAAAATATTCTGAATATGAACAAGCTAATATGGAATATTTAGTGCAAGATTTTGTTTCCATGTAAATACATTTGTTTTGCTCTTCACAATTCAAAGTTGTACTAGTACATAACGTTCGACTCCTGGAGTGATGAGTCATTTCTTTGCTAATTTAAAGCAGGTAGAGATTGCTAATTTCCTCAGGCAGCCTGACAGGCTCATTTCTATGCTGAGGCTTTTGTTTAGTTGGTTATTTATAAGAAGTAGGCCCCTGAGCTATGGTGGAGACATGTGCCATCTACACACACAGCACAAAGCTATCTGGAAGTAATCCACATCAAGGGCATTTGCATGAAAAATGTAACATGGATTATAATTAATCTAAAGTGACATCGGATTAAAAAAGACAATGTAAATGAAAGAAAAACAGCTCTCTCAGTCTCTCCCAGACCCTCCCCCTTTCATCTCTTTCTCATTCTCTCAATCCCCATCTACCCCTCTTTGTTTAAAGGATCTTGGTCTTGGAGATGAAGTGAACAAACACACTGCTCACTTGGTCACACTGTAATCCCTTCCCTATAGATATCCATAAGGACACACACACACAAGTACACACACATATCCCAACATTTCAAGCTTGCCCGAGATTTGGGGCTGATGGAGAAGATGCTTATTTTTAAGGGAAAGGAAAATAAACAAGGCCTCACCATAATAACATGCTGTCACACAGGGATCACCTTTTGCATTTTCTGAGACTTGAATTTCTGAAGACAACTTTAATTCGATGCTACAAAAGCACCGACAAACCTACACAGACCCTGTATACCTGACCTCAAGGAATTGCCTTGGGGTCAAAGAAGAGATACATTCTTGCTTATTTAATCAAATGGATAAACCTTTAATGACACACAAAAGTGAGTGTTTACAGTAAAAAGTGTGCTGGAAAGTGGGAGGGACCTGAAATTTCTGTCACTTTGTCTTTTTGCATGTATTCACTGGTGTTAAATGATGCTGGCAGTAATATGCAGCGGTAAATGCATGGATGGAGGCTCCCCGCCAGTCCGTCAGACGGGCCTTTCAGACAGATAGAGCTGAAAGATAGATGACTAGCTAAACTAATAGGCCCCAGCATCACTCAGCTCTCCTTCTGCCTCATTGAGCCTCACATTATGGTGCTAGGTATGGCATGCGAGGAAGAGGAGGTGGAGAGGGAGCTTCAGATGATAGAGCATGTAGAGGACGTGAGTTAGAAGGTGTGTGTCTAAGTTGAGGTGGGGGAAAGCAGGGAAAAAGAAGGAGAGACATTAGTAAAGGGACAACAAATGAGAATCCTATGCAATGAAAGTATAAGAAAAAAAAAAGGTGTGCAGACGCCCTATGCAATATTCATTTCCAGTCATGGATTTCCATCTCATACATAAGAAAACCATATGAATTTTTATTTGGGCAAAGCAAATCTGACAAAGCCAGGGCTATCCTGACCATAGCATCACAGCAGAGGCATTATGTGTCCATACCTCGCCCAAAATAACTACAACACCAAGCCCCCTTTTATAGATCGTCACCCCCCTGCCCACAACATGGCCATTTGTACAAATGAATAAAACGTTTCTTCTTTGCCCTTCCCATTTCATGCCATTTTTCTATCCGAGGTAATGCCTGCGATAGGGTCACAGATTGGACAACAATTAAAGGATGGATAGAGCCAGGAGAAAATGGGAGAGAAAGAAAAATGCAGGAAGGATTCTGGAGGAAAAAAAAACTAATTTAAGGGTTGCAGGGATGCAGTGCAATATTAGAAAAACATATACACAGCCCCCACCCATCTAATCCTGGGCTTATGAAAAATTAATATGTCATCGGAGAGGGCACAAGAACGAGAAAAGATTAATGCAAGGCGCTTATAAATTACAAGCACGCAAACTGATTTGATTAAAAAATATTCTGGGGCCTGGACATTGCCTGGTAATATCCACAACACTCAACTTATCCCTCTCTCTTTCCCCTTCATTTTTCTCTCTCCTTATTTTGCTCTCTCCTTGTCTCTCTTTCTGTCAGATGGAAATGATTAAAGCAGGTCACATGGAGGCTAGTAAGCAACATTCACATGTTACACACACGTTAGAATCTTATCTTTAGAGAGACGTTGATGAAGGATAACTTAGAAAAAGAAGAGAATCACAGTTAACATGTGGCTTGTTGGGGTGTGTTTACAGTATGTGTGCACATGCACTTACGGTCATTTCTCCTGCTGTCAGTCAAGTCCCGATCGGTCAGGTTGAGCCCAGCCCTGGAGGAGCTGCGAGGAGGTCTTTCACTGTCCTCAACAGCCTCTTCTGAAAATACATACAGATAGAAAGATTTCATCACCCAGAATGCACTTTTAAAAAGGACATATAAAATTGAACTAATAAAGACATTTTCCTTGGTAAGGATTTTAAATCAGATGCAGAAATGTTGTGAGCAATATAAACTCATTCTTAAGGTAGTGTATGATTATAACTAATTCATTAATCACCCTAAATAAATTCTTCCTGCTCTTTTTCTTATTTTATTTTGCTGGACATATTTTATAGCACACCAGAAATACTTGTTTTATTTTTAGCTTTTATTTAAAGCTACTTTCATCCTTTATTACAATTTTTGTAAAATGACAAATATCAAACATGAAGACAATTACAGTCAACAAAACCTCCTGCTATTGAGACACAAAAGCAACCAATTTGCACTCAAATCACATTTCAGTATGTTTGGGTCACGCTGACTGTACATAGATAATGTGTCAATATATTTCTGTTTAGCTCAGTAAAAAAAATATGTGTGCATGCACGCACACACAAACAAACCAACACACACATGCAGCTCTGTACTATTAGCAGATTAGCCTGCCCATCTCTGAGAGTTCAGCCCCTTGTTTGATAATTCTGTGTATCTGCAGTGTTCTGCCAGTGGATTAAAGTGTGCGTGCATGTGTGTGTGTGTATGTGTGTGTATATATGTGTCGCCAGCACAAGCTAACACTAATCCTAGTGAGCCCCAGCGCTCCCTTTCATCCAGCCATCATTTGTCTCCGGCTGGGCTGATGTCACTTTGTAATGAATTTTGAGCAGTCTGAGAGAGGCCAGATAACCAGGCATGCGCGCACACACACACACACACACACACACACAGACACACACACACACATATGTGTATGCACATATACTGCCTCCATCTCGG
>JBAMIG010000019.1:13533551-13544562 GCA_037177335.1 Kiunga ballochi
CCAACTCATACTACACATTATCTAATATACAAAATAAACAGAAAACCAAGTAGTTTTAACACTACTGGAACACAATGATACACATACCAAAATACTAGAATTCTAATTACTAAACTAAGTGAAAATACCAAATCTAAACTAAACTAATCACCACAAAATGAGCTAATTACAAAAGTGCACCACAAATACCAAAGCCAAAATCACAAAGTTCAAAGTCCAAAGATCCACAAGCCTAGGAGAAAGAGTCTGTTTCCAAACAATTCCTCTCAGAAGGAATGATGAGGTGGCCTTTTATTTCCTGGATTGCTGGTGTGTTTGTTGATGATTGGCTGCAGGGTTTGACGAATCCAGATGGAGCAGGTAAAGGTGGGTGGTGATCCAGGCCTCTCCAGGTGAGGGTGCAGGCAGATTTACAGATAAGAAAAATAAAATGATTACTGACGGACAGGCGTCTGTAACATCTATTCTGATTGCTTAGATTTAAAAATTTAATTATTGAATAAATATTCAGATGCAACAGGGCTGTGTTTTTTAAAATGCTTCTTTCACAAGATGCATAATCAATGTCATTGCATGTTACTTTGAACTAAGAAGAAAGAAATATGACACCCCACCCCAAACTTTAGGTTGGCAGACATTTTTTCTAATGCACTTTTTTATTGATTTTGGGGGCTGCTTCTCCCCAGAGCATTGCATACCTTTCATTACGACTTAATTTCACATGACATATCCTTTGCCACAGAAGCATGTGCTAAAGAAAAATGTGTTTCATCATGCTCTTATTATGTGTTGAGATTAGACAGAATGAAAAAAATCTTCATGACAACAGTAGTGCCCCAGATGGGGGAAAGAAGAAATATCGTTGAGCCAAATTATTCATCTGGTTGCTCAAAAAAAATCTCCAAAATAACCACATGGTTCAAGTTCACACTTAAAACACACACAAATACACAAACTTAAGGCCCGGAGAAGGTATTGACTGCCCTGGAGAGGGTATTTGCAGACAGTTACAAATAAGGAGTGTTGGCTTTCCTCTGACTTTCTCAAAAACATGCAAAAAATGTCCATTTCATTACTGGCTAAACAATGTCATATGGGCCCCCACTGGCCCTAATAGAAGCAGACAAAGACAGAGCAGCACACATATGCTTCAAATAAATCAGATTACTGAGGGCGAGTGGGGGAGAGAAAGAGTGAGAGAAAGAGAGAAAGAAAGAGACACACTGCTAGACACTTAGAGGATTGACAATATTCCCTTTTCTTGCTACCTCCTTCCCTCCCATTCTCCCCCTTTTCCTTGCCTTCACTTTCTTAACTCCCCCACCCCATTTCCCTTCCCAACAAGCAGGATCTGGTTTAGATTTGAGCCAGTGCAAGAGCCATATCTCTACCTTATCTCTGCTAGCCGTCAGAAAACAGAAAGCTCCATGTTTCCATGCATTAGACTCCCGGCCCCTGACACACTACTTAAAAATCTCACAGCTTCTCAAAATGGCTGAGCAGCAAGAAACAAAACAACCCGAAAAGAAATTTCAAATAAAATAAACAAAACATTTAAGATATTATTTAATCAAGTGAAATGCAGGTTGGCGGCATCACTCGTATCATTTTAAGCGTGTTCTCTGGTACGGCGTCCTATCAAGGAAAATGTCAGCTGTGAAAATTATGGAAATGAATTTTGCTGCTGTTATTACAAGAAATGCCACCCAAAATGTGATCACTGTTTGAGGGTTACAAAGCATCATTAGCTTTATTTGAAAAGCCATCAAAATTTAAGGAGCTGTGGCATTTTTCACCCCCCTGACCACCTTCAAGGCATTAGGCCCCACGGAGACATCCTGTTGTGAATTTTTGGCTCCAATTATGCCACAGCACTTCTCAGATGACTGTAAAGGGAAGTATTGATTCTCCTTGAAGTTGTAACAATGAAAAAAAAGGGTGTGGAATATGTTAACAATTTGAGGAAAAAAGAAAAATCAATATTCAAATGACTTCTTATATTGATTTATAATTAAGTCTTAATTGCGGCTCAGCTTGGACTTTCTAACTGCCGTGTGACAATAGCTGAAAAAGAAGATAGGGGAACATTATTGATACACTTTAACAGCGGTGGTCGCCCAGACATTGATTCAGCCACTTTGCGGTGTCTTTGGCATGCACATGAGATTTGAATGCACATGCATTTGAGAGTAGAAACAAACACACACAAACGCACGTGCACGTTGAAGCGAAGATTAACACACACCTTCATGGACAAACAAATACACACACTTAAGTGGACTAACAGAGCATAATTAACCTTCATCCGGGAAAAGTCAGAGCTGTCTTATCTAAAGACTCGACTGCACATATTTATGTGTGTGCACGTGTGTGTATCTATTGTGAATACACTATCAAGTGTGGAGCTGATTGACTTCAGATGGGGTTAGGTTGGAGGTGTTATTCTGGACAGTATAAGTGAGTGAAAAGAATGTGTGTGAAGGTGAGGTACATAAGCCCATATATAGAATTTTAAGATGCATTTATTTGTGATCCAAGCGTGAATGTCATCTCCTATTGTGCTTCAATCCACGTGGCTATGTGAAAGCATGTTTACACGTTCACACAAGACAATCTTTTTTTCTGTGTATGTGTATGTCCCTCCCTGTGGGTCTAATCAGGTACCAGGTACCTTTTGTTTTGGGAGATCATTGATGGATGAAATCTTTATCTGTGCTATTGATCAGGAGGGTGTGGGTCCTAAACTGTCTGTCGAGCTGCCTGCCTGCTCCAGCTCTAACAAGATTGCCAGGGCCGAGTATATCAGTTAACATTTAATCAATGGCAGCTTAAGACACTGGGGCTAAGGGAAAGAAGCCCAACACTTCAGCCCCCTGCCCCAAACCATTACTCGGGATTGAAGCGAAGCAATATAAGGGTGTGTGAGGGAACTCCAGATGATTACAAGGGATTGGGTCTGCTTGATCACATGTCTTCAGGGGACAGAGGTGTGTATAAGTGTGTGTTTGTACCTTGTTGTTTATAGGCATGCAAGGGCTGACCTGTCAATACATGTTAATATGTCAAAAAAGCCAGAGGGGAGTGGTACGTCTTAGGCAGCATGTGCCACGCCGAAGAAAAAGGGAAAACTGAGTGAATGTTTGAGGGAAAAAAAATGGCTAAATCTAAATCAAGTCAAGCCTTCAATTTGAACATTCATGTGCAAAAATGCACACACACATACACACAGTAAAAGAAAGATATGACATATCAGGCAATGCATGATTTTTTTTTCTGCCTCGCTTGCAAAAAGCCCCCTGATGGCAAAATGCAAAACAGGAGAGTCAGCAAAAAAAAAGAAATATGATCAGTTAGACTTTTTTCTTGCTTTTTATTTTACCATCAGCTCATCTTGCAGTAAATGAAAACCACATCACATCTAAGCAGTAGATCATTCATCTCCCATCTGCAACTTTTTCTTTCATTTTCTCATTAATGCTAGTACCGGCCATCATCGTTATTATCAAATCTCATTTTGTGAGAATTAAGCATGTCCTTTCCGTCTCTGCCTGTGCCCTGCCTGTGTTTGCAGAGCTCAGAGTGGGAGACTGTGGTGGTGTGTATGTACGTGAGTTTTGTCAGACGATTGCTCTGACGGGGGAAGCCCCTCTTACGTCCCTGTCTTTGGTCCAAAGCCTAGGAGATTCCCACCACCAAAAATCAATGTTTGTGAGAGCATATGTGCGCCTGTGTGTGTGTGTGTCAAGGTTTTGTAAGACAAATCTCTCCAGCGTGCGCCGCTTTAGTGCTATTGAACCAGGCTTCGATCACTCGGCCACTGTGAATAATGCAAGGGAGGTTACTGCTCACTTACAGCACAGGATGCTTGCATGTGTGTATTGTGCGCGCATGAGTGTGTGACAAGGATGGTCCTTTCTCTTTCGTGCAAATGCAACAGGGCAGCTCTTCGACGTTCCTCCACTTGGCCCTCTTAATCTCATGTCAGATACAGGAACTCCCACATTGATACTGTGTCTCTGAGTGTGTGCTCGAGTGTGTACGCTGGAGGCTTCTACAGTAGACAGGAAGAGCTTAACTCAAGCGGACAGCTCAGGCCTGCACTTTGACACACCCTGACTCATTACATACAGCAGGCACACAGCAGAATATTGTCATTAAAAAAGACAATTAGATATGAAGTCAAGGGAGCATCACTTACACACACACACAAATTACACATACACACAAAAAACAGTGCAGGAAATCTAGGTGAACACACTCATCTTCATATCCTCGGGTATATGAGGCAGGGATATTAATAATCAGGATGTTAAAGAGTAATTAAAGTGATTCCAAATGATGAGTGTGCATTCTTTGAGTGTGTGTTTTTCTGCTAATTAGACTGAATGATTTGATGTGACACAAACCGTATGTAAGCTTTAATGGTGTCCTTACTTGATGTGGCTGGAGGGGACAACAGTTGATGGGGCTATAGGGAGAGACAGCTCAACACACACACACACACACACACACACACATAAACAAAACAGATCCAGCTGTTCATTGGCTCTGCCAAGAGGAGCATCTCTTTTTTCGACATAATTATCTGTGTCATCACTTATGAGACAATTAAACAAACATCAGTTCCCATTTCCTCCCCCTCTGTCTCTCCACTCTTCCTGCTTTGCATCTCTCCTCTCTCATGCCATCTGTCTCTCTCCTCCTCCTCTCCTTCATCCCTCCACTCATCTTCATTCTCTCCTGCGTGACTCTAGACAAGGTTTCAATTTCAGCATGCTGATTGTCTCATTGCCGACTCTATGCATGTCTAACACTTACTGGCACTCTGGGGAACAGCAATACACACCACAGAATGCCTATTTCACTCCACATGTATCTAGTGAGTGTGTGTCCGGGTTTGTGTGCATGTGGAAAGGGGTGATGAGGGTGTAAAATGCCTATTACGCCGAGAGTCTGGTCTCTCTTACACTGAAGAGAATTCTCTGGTGCCTAAAGAGCAGAAAATTGCAATGCTCCTCTTCCTCACTCTCCATTAACCTGCTTTTGAAACAAAAGCCTGGCCAAGGTGTGTGTTTATATCTGTATCCCTTCCCATTAGCTCAATGCACCATCCTGGGCAAAGCACCTGGGCAAAGTAAGCTTAATCAAGCAGACGGTTCATCATCGTTTCTCTGTGTTCTTTTTATTTTCCTTCTGTCTTCTATCTTGTACAGGCTATTTCTTTCCTTTCCTACTTTTATCTTCTTCAGCATATTTTTGTCTCTCTTCACTTACCTAAATTTGGCAAAATGTATATTTTTATGCCCTAACATGAGCTTGTCACTCAGTTTTTCCTTTTATTTCTTCCATCTTAAAAAAAAGGTAAAGGGAGAGGCACCTTATGAAGAGCCTCAAGATGACTAAAGCAGTCGGCATATTTGTCTAATTTGCACAAAGACATCCACATCAAAGCACAAATCATGATCCATGTTCATTCAATGGATTTTTATCAGTCCATCCATTTCTTGTTCTTTTTTTCCCCAGCATCTTTTTCTCTCTCTGTCACATTCCTCTTTCTCTCCCTCTATTTTCAGAGCGTTATTAGGACATGATAAAAGCAAAAGGGATGTCATGACACAGGACCCCCTGTTAGCATTAGGAGGTGGGAGAAAAAACGAACGAGAGAACGTGGGGGAAGAAAAAAGATGAAAGAGATTTGTCTGGAAATGATTGCTCACAAGGCATTGATTCTCTGCTTTAATCTCACACAGTGTGCTCAAATTTCCTATTAGGGAGATGAAGAAAAGAAGCGAGAGGGAGATGGGTCTTGCTCGCATAGGTGGGGAGGTGAAACTTGGCTTGTCTCTCAGTGTTTCTTTGGGCAGACAAAACATACATTTTCCTTATTCTGGAAAGAGAAGCGCTGTCCTGAATGTTTCTTTTTTTAACATGTGCTGCCTCGCTGTTAGGCCATTAGTCTGCTGTAAGTAAACAATGGAGAGGAACAGCTATTGCTACTGAAACCCCGAAGGGTCTCTCTCTCTCTCTCTCTCTCTCTCTCTCTCACACACACACACACAAACACACACACACACATACACACACAGAAACATGTGCACACACATACACAAACACAAGACAAGCTTCTGACAGCTGCTCTTACTGCAAAGCTTCCTTTGGTTAGCGATGATTAGCATTAGCCTATAGGTAATCAATAGTTGCTATCAATTCCATACCTTCCATTGATGAATGAGGTTAAAGAATTAGAGAGGAGAGTGAGGAAAAACAAAGAGCTGGTGGGATACCATTTTTCAGTCTTTCGACAACTAGACTGATAACACTACCTGATAATAATACTGCAGCTTTCTTTCTTTGCTGTGAGCGTGTGCATATAGCCTGCTTTCAATGTCCATCTGTGAATTGTATCATTGCTGTCTGAGATTAGTAGCTGCTTGGACCCAGTGAGCGCATTGCCTGGTTACCGTGGCTCCGGCTTCACACAACCCTCCTCCCATCACTGGATTGTTTGTCTTAATGCTGTGTGACATGGCCCATTGTTTTGTCCATCTGTGGTTAAGAGTCAATGGACAGGGGGTGTATGAAGGGATCGAGTAGGGAAAAGAATAGAGGTGAGGGAGAAGAAAATAAGAAGGGTGGGAAGGGGGTATATATGAGAAAAAAAAAACAAGATGGGGACAGGAGCAGTGATGAAAATGGAATGGGAAAAAGAAAAAAATAACTTTCAAGTAAGGTTAAACATATTCAAGATTTCAGTATGGTTCCTCAGACCTTACATTTACTGCTTCCTTTTCCAGGAGCTTTCTAGAAGCTTTCGGCTCCATATGGAGCAGGGCCTTGAGCTCTTTGTGATATCACCAATGTAAAAGACATTCTCTGGCCCTGTGACGCCAGTCCCCTCTTCAAAGGGTTAAGTCATATTTAGTATGCGTCCTCAGAGCTCTACAGCTTTGTATTGTAAATAAGACTAATGTGGCATTGGTCAGGTATGCTAATTCAGATAATCAGTGCAATTTCTGCAAATTATAACTGTCAATGTGGTGGGCACAGAACCTTGGCGGAAAACATGAGGGAACAATTTAGCTCGGGTAATACCTCTCCACCAAAGAGCTGCTCAACTCTAAAAGAAAAACAATCGGCTTGAGCCCATACCGCCCCGACACACCATTTCAAAAATAGTTTATGGTGAACGAAGCTCATTTTTTTTCTGAGGCACAAGTCAAGCTGCTGCCCTTTTTTTTTCTTATGTGCACACACAGACCGCAAAGTAATTATAATTTGCTTGGATGGAATTATTCAAAAAATGACCACATCTTTTCCTCCCTCTGCCATAGAGTGTATGGTTTGAGGAAATTTAAGGATAAATTGCTACTTGCCAAAAATATAATAACATACGTATATGAATCTGTCTTATTTTGATTTGATAAATGATTTAAAGTGCAGTGCATTGTCTCCAACTAATTATACAACGATTAAAACAGGAAAAAAATCTAAATGCTTTACAAAAATCCTCTTGGGTAAAATCCCATCACTCCCATCAGAATAGTTCTCAGCAGGAATCACATTTTTAGTCATGTTGTGTGCATAAAAAATAACATTCCAAGTTTTTATTATGCGAGGGATAGATCCCACATGGCTAAAGTCTGGGGACTTTTACAGTATGTAAATAACTTCCCCGGTACACTGTAAACAAAACTATGAGGTCACAATAAATATCTGTGTTTTAATACTATAAAAAGAATTTGAACTAATAATGCATGAGAAAAACTGTTCATCCTCTGCAACTTGAAAGACAAAATGGCCACCTCTATGCTCTTCAACTCCTGTGGTTAGCTAGTGCTGGGTGTGTGTTGTATCCTTTCTCTCACTCCTCTGGGCATCTTTGAATGTTTATGTAATGGCCACAAATTACTGAGACAAACCCTGGAAATAGACTTCTGTCTGAGGAGAGACCTTGCCAAAAAAAAAGAAAGAAAGAAAGAAAGAAAGAAAGAAAGAAAGACAAGGAGAACTACTGGAATGGCAAAACCACCTCCACCACCCAGATCCCCCCCAAAAAGCAGAAGAGATGACAGAATGAATGTGAGACAGAGGGAAAATCTAATATCTCAAAGGTTGCTTTGGTGTCATCGTTTCAAAATACTCTTTGGGAAAACAGCTTTGCCGTTCCCAAAACTGAATGATTTTTTCTCTATGTTCGCTATGCTTTAACTTTGTTCAGACACAATCTGGGTTGGGTTCAGTTGGAAGCAAGATAATTCTGGTGCACTTGGAAACAAGCCTGGCACACTTTCTGTGTGCCCATATTCCATCACTTCCTTCAGTATCCAGACAAACACGTCTATATCCTCACACAGGGGTGAGGATAATAAGAGTGCATTAGGCTCAGTTTTTAGCCTACAGCTGCTATGTAAATGGTTAGCACAGCTACACTAATTTGACAAAAACCAAAAATGTCCCAGAGCCTTATCACTCAGAGAAAACAAAAGGCTCTGGACACACTTGCACACGCACACACTCACATACACACCAACACGCAAATGATAAAAGTGTTGTTGGTCTCTCTAAGTCAGAAGAGGTCTTTTGTTTAAAAGGGGGATTCAGACAAAGAGGGTCCTCTCCCTCCCTCTTTAATGCATGTCGGGTGGTGGGTGCAGCAAGGGGGGTAGGGGGTGGTTGGGGAGATGTGTGGGTGGTGGGATGGTGGAGGGATGGATGACAGGCTAGGCTCACAGAAATAATTACCTCCATAAGAGCCTATCTTGCTCTCCTTTTTTTTGGGTGAGGGACAGAGGAAACACAGAAGGGGGAAAATGACAGAAAGTAAAGTATGCAAAAAACGCCCTGTGTTTCTGCTTGGTCTGGCTTATGAGGAGCTTTACACATGATGGAGTACATGGCTAATGGGCAAGGATACACATAGAAAAACACACTCATACACACGTATGCACATACCTCATTACAATGTTCTTTGTGGCAAACCAAATGGCCGAGGCCAAGCCGTTGACACAAAGATCACTGGAACAACTAAACTTCAGAGGTTCTTAATGTATCCGAAAATCCAGCAAAACAAATTGTTCAAATAATGAAACTGATGATGGAATACCCATGACTAGCAATCTGTCATATTTTTTTTCTTTTTTTTTTTTTACTTGAACGTTTCTAAAACAGCTCCATTCAGAGAGTAACTTCATTACAAAGCAGAGAAAAGCATAAAAAAATCCAATTTTTCTAATAACGTTTGGACTACCCTCAAAGCAAAATGGCCTCCAAGTCCTCCATGTTAAGAGGCAATTCATTTATGCTTCCTCTTCTGATGCAAACTGGCATTTTTTATAAACTCAATTTTCTTTATCACTTATAATTGTACACAGAGAGGGACAGTTTATCTCAGAAATGTGGACACAGAACACTTTTTGTTTCTGGAGATGCTGATGAAGGATTTTAGAGAAAGGTTCTGCTGCATGGATAGTGACATGTGCTTGCAAGTAGAAAACACAGTTTGGTCACATCACAATGGTGGAACAACGGTATAGAAAACTTGATTAGAAGGTTGAAGATATGCATCTGCAAATACACACTGACACAAAGATGTCGAAGAGTTCCCCCACTCCTGTTTATGTTGAGAACACCTATACTCTTGTAGTATGTCTTTGCAATACTGTACCTTAATTGGGCCATAAAATCTGCATCAAAATTGTTTAATGAAAGCCATTCACATGTACATAAAGTCCAGAGCATTAGAACTCTTATTCCCAAATGAGCCTATAATTATCTGGCTTGGCTCCAAGTCCCCAGCTTTAAGAGAAAGGTACCGGTCAGCACTTAAATTAATCTTTTTCATACCAGTCTCTAATGAACAGAAAATGCTCGAGTCAGGAGTTGTAGCCCCAGAAAACTAACAGCCCACATACACATGCACATACAGACAAACATAAGGCCCTTAAACTGAAGGCTTGCTGAAAATGTTGCCTACTATGGAGGCTTTTATAGTCGTTAAAACATTCACATCATCTATCTCTGCAGGAGCTTAAAGCAGCTATACTATATCTGGTCTTTTTTCTTAAACAACATAGTCAACAATTGTTAGGATACATTGCTGTGTAGTAATTTTTAAAGAAAGAAAACCACACAAAATATGAAAAAAAAGTTTTCCTCTATACTTTAAAACTATTAAATAAGAACATAAGATGAATATACTGAATTGGCTCTCAGTTTTTGATCTCTGTGACTCATTTGCGCTTTTCTCTTAACCTGCACCTGCAAAGCACTGGGCAACAGGGAAATGCCTGTGAAGCATTAAACATGTGCTTTGTGAAAGATTTCTGTTGTTCACTAAAAACATATAAAGAGTGGGCAAAACGAGGGTATTCAAAAAAAGTGACTTAAAGTGGCATCCGTTTAAGCTTTGCACAAACTTCCTAATGGAAATTCACAGTGTGGCATCAAAGCCAAGGTATAAAACGAAAGTCCAAGCAACAAATATGGTACGTTTTAAGAGTGGAACATTTGAAATAAATTCAGCAGGCAAAAATTGGTTTTGACAGGTTTAAAACCTGGTTGTGCTCGCTAGCTTGAGATGTTAAAAATGAAGTGGAGGAGGACAAAAAAAAGCTGGAAGCTTGTGTTCTGGGTGAAAAAACGGACAGGAGCAGAAGTGAGGGGAGACGGAATAAGCAAGACAAAAAAGGAGAGAGTGAGGGATAGAAAAAGAGCAGGAAAAAAGGAGGTTGGGGGTGATGGAGAGGGAAAGGGAAGGGGTGATGTTAAAATGTAAGGTAATGATTTATCTAAGCATGCTTTTCTTCTGCACCCCGAATCTCACCGAAACTTTGATCCGTGTGTAATTAAAACCAAACATTCAACAGCAACAGTCTCCCTTTCAGGACTGGGAGCTCCTCTCCTGTTCATGCGTCTATGTGCATGTGTGTGTGTGTGTGTGTGTGTGCAGGTGTGTCTGTGTTGGGTGTGTGTGTGTGCAGGTGTGTCTTTGTTGGGTGTGTGTGTGCAGGTG
>JBAMIG010000019.1:13561933-13593749 GCA_037177335.1 Kiunga ballochi
AAAGATGAAGAGCAACAAAGGAAACACAAAAATTAAAAAGAATATCTAGATGGCAACAGATAGATGAAATAAACAGATAAAACTGGCCATGTGTAAAATGAGCAGCAGAAAATTGAATAACAAGCTTGGAGGCAACAATGATATGAAGACATATATTAACTTCTTTTTGTTCTTTGTTATAATTGACTGGTATGTAAAACTTATGGGGAATGCTCATGTCTGCGTTCTACTATTACATACCTAGGCCAGATCCAAGAGCAGCAGCAGTTGCAGGATCTAACTGAAATGGATTTATCATCATCTGGGCATCTGACCCACCGCTGCCAGCCGGGTTCTCCAGTTTCACTCCTGCGAGACCCATGTTTTGAGCCAGGTAGTACTGGTAAAGCTCTGCCTCGGCCGGGGCCAGGCCTAAATGGAGACTGTGTTGGATCTGCTTCATGTTCTGTTGCAGCAGCATCATATTGTGCATGTGCTTTTCGCTGGTCATATGGATTCGCAAGTTCCGTGCCACATTTGTCTCGTAGTCGCAAACCTGATGGAAGGATAAGAGAAAAGAAAGGCTTTACAATATCAAACTTTGCTCTTTTGATTATCGTTAAATTATTTTGGATTCCAAACATAATATAACCTCACATACATTAACAGATAGATCATTTTAGTGCAGGTATTGATAATGCCAGCATTATCAGCAGCAGGATAATGACACAAGATCCAGAAACTAACGGTTTATCTGTACAAGCAGAATTTGCATTCAAAATTCAAAATGCTGTTTCTAATAAATATTTTCTAATGAACTTCATTTTGAGGTATTTCTAGGATGCATAATGCACTTTGTTTTATACCAGAGGTCAGATGATGTGGCAAAGAAAAATAATAGACACAGTGACGCAGAGGGAAATAACTGGCTCATTGTGTAGACAGTGCAACAGACTAATTGGTATGTTGCTACTAACTGTGCTACAATGATGCTCTGTTTTCATTCATTACCTCACAGCGCCAAGTAGGCTTCTGTTTCGGCTTGGATGGCGAGGGTGCACCACAGCCTCCACCAAGGCTGGCACTGGGCACAGGGTTGGCATGGTTGTGGTTGTACTGTGCTTCACTGCCACCATTCTGGAGTGTTTGCACATTGTTGAGATGCTTATCCGACTGCATGTGGATGCTAAGGTTTCCTTTGGTGGTGGTTGAGTAATTGCATACCTAAAGGATACAATAAAAATAGTAACATGCAATAAGTATAAAAAAAAAAGAAATAATACAACACAGACCGGCTGATATTGAATGTTTAACTGAGCCCTAAAAGTTGGGTGTTTGGTAGTTTAGCTGGAGTAAGTTTTGTTGAGACAAGTGCATCTATAGTGCCTATTCTCTCCAAAGGGTGAAGCTGATTTGTTTTAAAAGGCTGGACTGATACCTTAAAAGACATTCAAGACATTTTGTAACACATTTTTATCTGCCTATATTGGGTACATTTTTTTAAAGACCTGAAAATTAAAAACAAAAAAGTTTTAGGCAATATCTCAACTTATGAATCTCAGAGATGAAGAGATGAAAAGATAAGAAAAAATAAAATCCAGAAATTTGAAAAAGGATGAACAGACCTCACAGCGGAAAGGCTTGTATCCACAGGTATAACTTTCGCCTCTGGCTAAACGAGGGTGAGGTTGTCCTGTGCGGCAGTACACACATGATCCACCAGACTCTGGATGTTTCTCCTTCATGTGAGCGTCCAGTGTCTGCTGGTACTTGTAGTGCCAGTTACACTTAGGACACTTGAGCGTTTTGCAGGAGTTGCGTGAATGCATCATCGTCATGTGCCCTCCCAGAGACCGTGAAGATCCCAAGACCGTGTCACACTTTGGGCACTCAACTCCGCTACCTGGAGAACTTTCACCTGGACCAGGGGTGCCCGGTGTCCCTGGAGTGCCAGGTGTACTTGGATTCCCTGGGTGTTGATGTAAAGGTCCAGGACTCTCATCATCTCTGCGTATCATCATGTCAAGGGGGTTTGAGGACGGTGATGATCGATCCCGTCCTGCAAGGCCCTCACTGGTCGAGTCGTTGCTGCACTCCCGTTCTCTGGTAGCTCCCAGGGCAGTAGACAGACGGTTCTTTTCCATCTCCAGGTTTTCACAAACAGGCAGGGAGGAAGAGGAGGTGGATGCAGGGCCTTTGCTGTCACTGTTCAATATAAGCACACGGTTGGAAAGGGGGGGAATACTTTGGTTTAAGAGAGGGAAATCTTTGCTACTGGTGCTGTTGGCCCTCTGGCCTGTCATCGCCATGGTCATGGCCTGTTCCTCCTCCTCATCTGGCTCCATCTCTACTCCACCACCAATTGAATAAGTGTCGTCATCCTGCTCTGGACTTTCTTCTCCCACTGTACCGGGCTCCCGCTTTATTGGCGGGTACTGGCTCAGGTCCGGCCCATTGGGTTGCAAAGTGCATGTGTCCCTAACGTGGCCTTTGCAGTCACTATCAGAGTTCCGATTTTCCAAGCTGCCACCAGTGGCAGCAGCAGCAGAGCTCCCACTGGAGGTTCTGTGGGCACCAGCCCCTCCCCCGAGGTTTGGGTTGGTCTCAGCCTTTGGCATTATTTGGGTTCTGGGGTTTTGGTCAGTAGAGGAGCTGCTGGCACTGCCCTTCAAAAAGGCAAAACCTGCCTGAAGAGAATCTGCATTCTCCCCACTACTGTGGAAAGCATTCCACAAGCCACAGAGCCCTGTGTCTGGCCCTAAGAAGTTGGCAGGTGAGGGAAAGTGGGGTAGCACAGAGTTTTGGGGTTTTTTTGGTTCCAGAAAGCTTATAAGAGGTTCTTTGTCCTTCCCAATGCCCTGGACAATAGCAGAGACATGCTTGTTGCTCAGCAGCTTCTGCTCCTGTTCATTCAGGGTCATTCGGTGGTCGTGGACAGCATGGGTCACGAAGGAACGGCTGTAGCCAAATGACAGCTTGCACAAGAAACACATCAGCACAGGCTTCCGCCGCCCATCGGCCACACAGCCCTCAAACTTGGACAAGTCCACATTGTTTGGGACATCTTTGGACACACAGGAGTTTTTGGCTGCACCATCCGCCGTCAGATAGTCTTTGTCATTCTTGTGGCGGAGGTCATAGACACGGAAACTGTGCAACACAGGACCAGCACCCGCCAGCCCTCCAGCTGAGGTATTTGGGAAGGAGGGGTGGTCGACTGCTAGGGATTTACTCCCAAGGGATGAGGCGATGTGGAAGGTGTTGATGATCTGGGGGTAGAAGGACATGGGTGCAGCGGGCTGCTCCCCCACAGGGCTCAGGCCACTCTGACCACTGTTGGCCTGAGCATTGGGGAAGGTCTGGGAGGACAGCATGCCCCTGAACTGAAGAGCTGCAGAATGCCCTCCCTGGTTGCCACGCTGCTCTTTGGAGTCCTCTAGGATAAAGGCAGAGCCATCGGGCTGGTAGATGATCTCGCCGCACAGGTTCTCCACATCACTATCCTCTTCCATCTCCATCTCACTGTTCATATCCCCTACATCTGCAGCACCCACCTCACGGTCTACTTCTTCATCACTATCCTCTCCTATCATTCCTTCAACTTCCTCTTCCTCCTCATGACCTCCAGCAGTAGACAGGCGGGCATTGGGGCAGTGGTGCTCCATGTATTTTTGTAAACTGGAGAAGGAATTAGAACATTCGTTGCAGGGGATTTCTTTTGCCGGTGCCACAGGGGATGTGGCAGGGGCAGAACAGTCCGAACCCAAAGCTGCTCCTCCTCCTACTCCTGGTAAAGTTCCGGTAACATTCCCTTTGTTACCGATAGTAAAGCTTTCTCTCCGACTCTGCTCACTTACAGGGTCAATGGTTGCACTGACAGTGGTGGGGATAGTAGTGGACCGAAGTGGGCTCACAACAGGCCCTCCAAGGCCATTCTCCGACTCTCCAATGGTGGCAGGCGACGACTGGCTGTTAATGGCGGTGTTGCTGTTTGTGACACTGGTCTCCATGGAGACGACTGAGTTGTCCTCAGCAGCAGCATCCAACCTCTGGCCACCATGTTCCTGCTGCCGTGACGACACCATAGGGGGAGAGTCACAAGTTTCCATGACGACCACTACATATGGATCTCATCTCATCCAGCCCAACAGGGACCTGTGTTACAAAGAGAGACAATAGGAAAAAACAACCCATCAGATTAGTAATGAATGAGATGTAATGATATTTAAGTTTTTACAGTTAACTCCAAGGTACTTGTCATTTTCAACAACAGGTTTTGGTTTCTGCAAAATAAACTTGAGAGCATGTGTATGTGAATATTCTGCTCTTGGTCAAATATGTGGTTATCAACAGCTCTATCCAATTTAAACGATGCTTTGGATTAAAACTTTGCTGATATATTTTGGAAAAGGAGATAAATGTTGTACCAACTAATCATGTTGACATTTTTATCTGTTCTTGAGTGCAATATTTCTTTCCTACTAACCCTTAAATAAAAGTAAAAAAAAAAAAAGCTAGCTGCAATTGAACAGCAGTCAAAATATTAAGACAGCAAAAATACCACAATACTGACACCATGGTAAAAAGCTGATATTTCATATTAACTAGAATATACTTCTTATATATTATATATATGTTTGCTATGATCCTATTAATGCTATGAAGGTATGACTTAAACTATGTTAAGAAGAATCATCTATGTGTGTACTTGTGTCATGTAAGCAGACACAAATAAACACTGCCAGCGAACTTTCACAGGAATATATGAAAGGTGAATACATCAATAAGTCTCATTTGTAATTTACATTTGTTGTCTTTTGTAACACAGGAAAGATAGCAACAAAACTAAAGAGATAGATCCAGATGAAAAAACAAGCTTACATGAGGAATTATGTTTTGAAAACCAGTAAGATGTTATCAATCCTGGGTAGCAGCCCATCTCTCTATCACATTCTGCTGCTTTAATTTCTAGGCATTTCACATGGCACAAATACTAAGGTATTGACAAACCCAATACAGACAAATCCTCACACAAACACGATCATTACATCTTGGAATCACAGCCACAACTTTTTCATAACAGCTTGAGAAACTAAGGTCTATAAGAAACAAACTTGCTCAGCTAAATGCAACAAATAAGAACTATTTGTGCATGGCAGTGTCCTTTTACTTGATACAGTACCAGCTCCTTTCAGATGCTTGTGTGTAAATGAGCTAGCATTAAAAGAAAGCTTTAAAGAGCCATGTTAACCTTTAACCCAATCCACCTGCTGCTTAATTCTCCCCCTTTTCCTACACTGCCTCTCTTTAACAACAAAGCTACAAAGCAATTAGAGGATTAATCCGCAACAATCCAGAGCAAAACAAAGCCGGTGGGAGGGACAGTAAAAGCGTGAGGAATGAAATCAAACATGAATGCGGGAGTGTTTTGGCACACGCCAGAATCAGGTTTAATCTGGCATCCCAGAGACAATTTCATGGGACTAGTATAGATTAAGAGAGATAAATTAAGTTTCCTGTTTCTGTGTCTTACTTTGTGTCTTTCTATTCATCAGATTAAAAATAAACACAAGAAGAATAAAATACATACTAGCAATTCAGCGTGGATGTAGCAAGAACAGGAATACATATATATATATATATATATATATATAAATTCCCCCAAGCAGATAGACAAACGGTGAATGGGAGGTAAAGCATAGCTCTGGAAGAAATATTTTCTTTTTTATTTTATTGCAAAATTATATGTAAATACATTAAACCGCAATATATATTTAAAAAATTGCCATTTTTGTACCAATGTTATTACACACCTTTAGTATGCTACTATAGCATTAGCTGCACAAATATGATTAAAATATAGATTTTGTCTTTTTTGTTAGTTTGTTTGTTTAGTTTTTTTTAGCCTAAGGCACAAATCTTAGAGAAAACAGCTGTGGTCCAACTAAATACACCTCCTACATGCAAACAAGGCTTTCATGTGTACTTGAACTGTAATTGCAAAAACATTAGCAGCAATTAGCCTTGCATTCAAAAGAAGCACGGAGATGAAACAGGGCAAATGTGTCATGACAAAAGATCGTGTTCTAACAACACACACACATTGTTCCTCTATTGTTGTGAACTACAGATTTCAACATTTTCAACAAGTCAGAAATAAACTGGTGGTATGGAAACATGAAATAAAGACTTGGCTCTTGAATTCCTGCTCATTTGGCTTGTTACCATAAATCATCCATTACATACACATAGTAACAAACAGAGCATTGTGCTTCCTCCTGCAGTTAAACAAATATATCGTTCATATTTTCCCCCAGAGTCCAACTTTCAAAAGCTTATGCTAAATGTGATTGTGGGTAAAGCTCCTCAGAAGCAGTGCGTCTGAGGGCTAATGCGACACATACGACAGGATTTACTACATGTCATTGGTGTCATTTTACTGCTTATTTCACTGGGGAACAACCTCCTTCTGAATTGTAACTCGGACATAAAACACTGTGGTTTATGAATTATGCATTTCACTAAGAATGGAATAATGTCTTATGGTTAAGCCAACGTGTTAAGCACTTAGCACTGACATATCACCTCCACTAATGCTAACAGGTTAGCAGCTGTTTACGTGTCTGCTTCCCATCAGCAATACCAAAACCATGCATTATTTGTTGTCTCTGATTCTAATTGAGTTCATTACTTTTGCCAGGAGCAGAACAGTGACAGAGCAACATGTTGTAACAAATGTTTGATGTTAAATATATTCAAGGTTTTTGGCTCCCGGTTAGATATATTTGTGTCGTTTGTTTATAAAATGTGCTGATTGAAAATAAGCTTTTTAAAGCAGATGAAAACTAAAGAAATATTCAGAAAAAGTGACTATAAGTGCAAAATATAGCTAAGTGTGTAGTTTACTGACTGTATGAACAGAAATAGATTGTACTAAACATCTGTTCATTCAGTGTTTCAGATGTGGTGACTAAACATATAGTGCGGTGCAGCCTGGTGCTTTCTGAGTTATCCTGATAGCTTCAGCAAGCGTTAATTTTTATTTGATAGTCAGTAAAATGTCATCTTATTTGGTGGCCTCTACTATTCTATTAATTTTTAAGCTACAAGTAACATTTTAAATACTGAGATCCTACGGAATAACATCAACTTGTAATAAGTTTTATCCAAGCTGCTTTTAGGTTTATTTCATCTCCATTCTTTCACACCTTTCACAGCAGTACTGCCCGCTTCTCCCTCTTTAAAGACATATCGCATTACTACCAGCTAAGACACATTCCTCTTGCTCTCCCCCACTGACTTCCTTCGCTCTGCTAACCAACCAGACTACTTTCATTTGTGAGAGAGCGATAGACAGACAGATACATAGAGAGAAACTAACAATGAAGCTCAGGTTTTCCACACCGCAGAAACAGTTCCCTTCTTTTAACAGGAGAACAAAAGAGATGGTCTGAGCTGCTCCTACCTCTGTTTTTTAATTAAGCATGTCCCCTTGCTTTCACACATATGCACACGGACACAGGCCGACACACACTCACACACAAACACACACGGATGGACACACATAACATTAAGGTAATTAAAGTGGCAGATCAGATCCAGTGAAAGGCAAATAATAGTCCAGGAATGCCTGCTTTGGACACTGCAAGTTCTGATGGGTGAAAGGGGCTAAAAGACTCCTTAGCCTTTTGTTTTTCTCCCCCCTCCCCTTTTCTTTCTTTCTAATATCCTTCCATCTGCTTTTCAGTAGCTCCCCAAAAGACAGAGGGGCCGACTGCAGGAGGGATTTTTCTCTTTTTCCATTTTTTAAACAACTTTCCTGCTTTCTATCAGACACAGATTAATCATAGCATGCTTCCATTTTAAAATGATTTAGTATCTCGCAGATGTTAAAAGTTGTGAAGCACAAAGACAAATAGGTGGCACGAACAGGCTAAAAACTACATAACCACCCCGTGTTTTTCATTTTTATTTTGCTGATAAGACGCAATGATGACCTTCAGCAACATGTGAACCTGAGCGACAGAGCAGGTGACGATGTCAGTCCCCTCCCAGTTTTTTTCCCCTTTGTCAGAATATCACACTGATACTTTTGAGTTGCAGCCTCTACAGTGCACAACAAACCTGTCATTTCTGCCGGGTTCTGCTGGATCTGCTGGGTTCTGCTTTTTCATCGCTAACTGTCTGAGTAATAATACAAACATAACAAGTGCCTTTAATACTGTATTTAAGACTGTAGTGAGTATTTACAGAATTTGTAAACACACTCAATTAGGCAGATCTGTGCTTTGCGATGTGGTCCTTTTAAGTTCCAAAAGGGTTACTTTATCTTGTCAAAGTATTGGGATAACATATCTCATAATAAGTGATATTATAGACACACAGAGACTGGGTCTTTGAGGTGACCTGGGCGAGCAACTAAAGTCAAACAACGAAGTCAGGGACAGCGTGAAACTACGGCTGTGTCCATTCCTTGAGGTTTCCCAGAAGGCCGTCTCTCTCCCTGCATGTGGTCTCTCAGTCCAACACCAAATTTTCTATCAAAACGTCACCAAGCGTTAGCCAAAGAAAAAGGGAAAGAACAGCGTGAAAGCCCATGCATCCATCTCCCACTGTCAGAGCCATGAATAGGTTTACTCTGGTCTAATTAGACCTGTTTATTTGTTGTCATGCAGAAGCGGAGGGATGGAAAACAAAGTGGATGAAGGAGGAGGGAATTATCTCTTTCCTCACAATGCAGGAGTACCGGCTTCTATCAAAGAGCTCTGATGTACGCATGCAGACACATATGCACCAAATCACAGAGGAGGGCCTAATGCTCTCTGTTTAAAGTATTAAAAGAAAGGATAGAGAGAGAAAATTACAAAAGGATGAGGAGGCTTTTTGTGTGTATTCCTTACTTCTTGACCTCACAAAGGGTTTTAATGCAACTCCTGTTTGTTGCCTAAAGGTGTAATGTTAGCCACAAGATTCTGTAGAACCCCCTCAAACACACACACACACACACACCCAGTTATGCTCGTCTGTCCTCTTCCTTGTCTCTCTTGTGAGCAAAGGCCTTTATTACCAAAAGACACCTTATCATTATTCCACGGAACATCCCAGACACCTAAAGCACCACTTCATTTAACACAGGAATCTTGTTGGACAAATTAACAGCACTGCTTGAAAAGCCTTCTAGCAAATCCAAATCAGAATTAAGGCTTGTGTGATAAAATGATACTAGACTGTACAAGGAGACATGAGGAGGAAGAGGAGAGTTTGAAGATGGGGGTGGGAGACAAGTGTAGAGGACAGAGGCAGCTGTTTTTTTTTTTGGTTAAAGCAGGTATGCAGGTTCTATCCTTCAGGTTGATGACAAGTAAATTGGTCTTGTTGGTTGCTGAGGTAACCTTACACTCAACTCCCTTCAGGCATGTACCTGATATTTCATTGTTGGAGGGGAAAAACAAAAAAAACAAAGCTGATGACACTGGGAAAAAATGCAACAAATGAGGTAGGAGAGATGTGGGGAAACAAAAGATGCATAGAGTAGTATGCAAACATATGTAAACTTGTTGACGGCATGGTAAAAAAAATAGTGAAACCGTGGACCATGTTAGATTTTCGTTTCTTTTCCACAATTAAAACAAAAAGCTGTGGATTCTAAAATCTGATCCTGTGTCAGATTACAGAAACCTCTGTCCTAATTTTGAACTGAAAGAAGTGAAAACAACATGTGCTTGAGTCAGTGATCAGATGCAACCCTTTTAAATACTCCCTATTCAGTTTCAAGCCCTGAGAAATTTCTTTCCATTTTCCATTTCTTCATTATGACAGTTGTGTAAAGTGTATCTTGGTTCAATGTCAAAGTTTATGTCCTGCTTACATCCTCACATGAACGGAGTTTAATGGATTTACGGCCAGTTTGACTGGATTTAACATTCTTACATATGAACTCTGAGCTTACAGAGTCCTGTCTAAATATATGCAAAAAAAACCCATGCCTTTGAAGAGGCAAAATTTCAAGCTGAACTCAAACTGAAACATGAAAATAAACAGTTAGACACTGCTGGGTCCCAGTCACCACTTACTGCCCTTGCTAAAGATTTTTCCAGCATCAAAGGCAAAGCCAATCTACATAGCTAATGCCTCCGCTTTTTTCCCTCCCTTTGCTGGAACTCAGAACTGCAGAGAGCAAGAGGAGTGAAAAAAAAGTGGGGATTTTTCTTTTGCCGACAATCTGGAAACACTCTCTAGTTAATTAGGGTTGATTGGAAATGAACCGCACAAACAAAGGGCAGCCTATGCCCTGACTATTACAGCCATGCATGTGCACGTATCTGCGCACGGAGGCTTGCTAAAGCCACCTCAGGAGTGCATGCTTTTTGAGGCTTTTTAAACTCATGCGTTTGCTCTTTTTCTCATATTCCCCTCAATCAAGCACGCACACACCTCCCCAAAACTCCCATCCTTCCACCTTCACCCTCCCTTCTCACCACCACCGCTAGATTAAGAGAATGCTCAGCTGAAGAATGTGTGACGACCTCCACTGCCAAGGAGCAAAACTTCCAGCCCCTGATGCCACAAAAGGCAAGAAGGTAATTAAGTTTGAAAGAATAGAAGCACTGCCGCAAACAATGCGCTAGTGTCCATGGGGAGGGATATATGTGTGTGCATGTTGGGGGGGACAAGAAGGGGGCGGCAGAAAAGCCATTAACATTCAGTGGCCAGCTGAAAGAGAGGAAGGAGGGCAAAGGGGAACAGAGGATGGCATTCTCTCTCTGTGTGCTTCTCACTCGCTTTCTCTATCGCAGCACGACTTGTCTGTTCATTCTCTTTATTTATCGCTCTTCTTTTTATTTTCTCTCAATCACGCTAACATCTGGTTTGGACTCTCCACCCCTCCCTTGTCACCCCTTCTACACACTGCAGCAGCTCTCTAAATGCTCTTTTTTGGCCCCTTTGCTGTTTCCCTGTTGTTCCTGGGGTGCCCCCCTACAGACAACACACATGGACAAATGCCATCACGCACACTCTCCAGTTCTGGATTATCTGCTGTGCAAAGCTAAACTGGACACTGCATAAACTCTTATTAACGGGTACACACAGTACCCCTGTTGGTCACTAACTGAGAAAACTAGATTATTTCTCTACACACACATACATACAGAAGATTCACAGCATATGCCCCCCCCCCAAAAAAAAAAAGAAAAGAAAAAAAAGTACACAGAAAGCTTTCATCTTTTTTTTGCCACATATCCAGAACAGCAGTTTAACTCAATTAGCAAAGAATGTAATTTTATTTACAGACTCCAAAGTAATTTGTAATACACACACACTCACACACACAGACTCACAGTTTAAGCAAACTGTCCCTCTCCCACGTGGTTGGAGCTAAGAAAGAAGTATTCATTGCTCATGCATGTGTGTCAGCTTGTGTGTGTGAATCTGAGTGTGTGGGTGTGCTAGTGTGTGCATGTGTGTTCGGACCGTGGAAAGATCATGAGACACATTTACGTCAGATGAGTGAATCAGACAAACCACCGCTAATTGCAATGAGGGAATCTTCTGTGGACGGAAGGAGTGTGAGAATGAGAAGTTAAGGAGTCGGGGGAGGTATATAAATACGGGCAACATTAGTTTAGTTTGTGTGTGTGTGTGTGTTTAGTGCAGAGTTGATGAAAATAAGTCAGCACCTAATTGTTGTGTTGTGGCGTTATGTGTTTAGTAATCTGCTTCTATTTGTCTCTGCATCTCACCAGAGACATGGATTAGAGCTAAAATGATGACTGCTTAATCCTTGATTTGCCTGTGCTAAATAAATATTAATCTAGCCTGCTCATCATGCTCTTGTAAGGTACAACATACACAATATGAGAGGGCTTAGCTGTTACATAAATCATAGCCTTATCTTTTGGATGAGGCAAGAGCATGAGACTATGTGCACACATACACACACACACACACACACACAGATCTCCTCTTAACAATACACACCAAGTCGAAGGGGGTAGCAGGGTGGGATTATTTGCCAAGAGAAATTAATAATCCTGCTAAATACAAAGCCTAGAAAAAAAAAATCTCTAAAATTCCTGTTTTCTCTTCGGGTGTAGAGTTGCACAATTATATGCCAGCGCAGGAAAAATGACAAATATCACTCATTTGTGTTGATTCAGACCCTTCTCCATCTCTCACTCTGCCTCTCAGCAGGTTTGCTTAGAAAAAACACAGTTTGGAACATGAAAAATGAAAGCTGCCATTGCTGAACCCTCTCCCTCTCTTTCTCTCTTGCACACAGACACACGCTTAAATCGACAAGGCCGTGGCAGTGCAGCGCAGAAGAGGTTAAGCAAACACTGTCCACGTCAGTCAAGGATAGTGTGCACACACTAACGGACAGACAGAGACCAGTCTGACGCAGGCATTTCATATCCACCTGGAAAATATAAGTGACTGGTTATACTCCATCAACTACCCCGCGCCTCAGATTCTCTGCTTGTTTTGTGCTATTATAAGTGCAACATTTGTGAAACAACTTGTGTGTAACATATTTGGAGGTTGCAAATAGTCTATATATGAGTTATTCTTTAAATACTTGGCACAGTAGCCTGAAATTAAAAACATGAAGTAATTTTCCAGTGCTTAAAATTTGTTTTGCAAGAGCAACATGTCCCGATGTTACCCTGAAGGCTAATATTAAGCATTACAAACTAATGTAGCAACTCTTGCTACTTGTTCCCAAATCCCTTTTAAGGACAAAAAAATGAATGTCCAAAATGTTGCCCTATTTGGTAAAAGATGTCCATCAGTAACAAGTGACCAAATACTATGTTAACAGTACAGCAAATCATAGGGTAGGATATACTGTAAAAACCAGTGGATTTTAAAAGGAAGTTACTTGCCGGCTGTCTGAGATCCCTGTTATTACTCAATTATGGCCTGAACAGGTAGGGACACCTTAACTCGCGTGTGTCAAAGTCAGCTGGTATATGTTTGCTAAAGCATGCTTATCAGCAAAATGACAGCCACATAAAGGAAAGGAGAGGAGAGAGAAGAGAAGAGAAGAGAAGAGAAGAGAAGAGAAGAGAAGAGAAGAGAAGAGAAGAGAAGAGAAGAGGACTGAGAAACACCTTGCCACCTTGCTAATTTTAAAGAGGTTTCTGACATACCGACCAGATCTACTTTTTTCCAGGAGTAACAATAAAGTTTAAAGTTCAACCCCCTGCTGTTTTCTAAAGACGGTACCCGGCAGAACACTGGCCCTGTCATTATCTTCATAAACATAATCATAGGGCAGGTATCCTGACTGACGCCACAAGCTATGTGCACCTCACTTAAACATCTCTTGAGCAATTCTCTGACACGCCACAAAAAGGCCATTAATGTCTCAAGCCTTTCAATGAGAAAAATGTGCTTACCTTACATTAGAAAAAGCACAAATTAACAGACATTTAGGCCCACAAAGGTGGGAACAGGGAGAGGGGGAAAATGTAGGAAACAATATCTTTTTGGCTTTGCAAGAGCATGAATACTCGTGACAGGTCTAATTTCTGGACCCAGGGAATTACTAATTAACTTAAGCTTTCGGCTCTCTATTTAATTAGAGAGGTCTCCAAATGAACTTTAGACCAAAGCCATTTGCTTTTTAAACAAACCCCCTTTTTCTGACAGCTGTTGTGCGTTTGCCCTCTTCTCACAAAAACCACAAGCAAAGCACGGTTGTTATTTATGCCATCATAAGCTCTTTTTATGGTTGCAGTAGGAGGGTAAAAAGAGAACGGAGAGAGGAAAAGAAGCAAAATATGTTTTAACAAAATGAGCAACGGACTTGAAAAGTGTAGATTTTAATTGGATTTCACTGCAAACAAACAACTGTCAGATGTAATTAGCATGGTTTTAGATTAACGCCACAATATTCCTTTATCAAATAAACAGTGTCACACAGATCTAGTGCCAGCCTGCTGAGAGGAAACAGATAAAATGGACCCATTACTTTATAGCTCACTGTAGGAAATACCAACTATTAGGTATAAAATAGATAGTAACAGATTCTAATTAAATATGCTCAGAAACTGAAGGTTTGTTTTATCTCTGTATATGTGCATGTAATTATGTTTGGTCTATTGCTCTTTCTGTGACAGCCATTGGGTCATGAAGGCCAATGACAAGGCAACTGAGTGGCAGAGTCAGTAATATCCACTTTCTACATCCTCTTAAATACACAAAAGCATAGATATTGTGCTTACTGTAGAGAAAAAAACATTCAATCAAACATGGTATTCATATTTTTTAAACTAAACATATGAAAGTGGAAAAGACTCACTCTAAGCTACAGTAACCAAAAAAAGATCTGCCTTTTATTTAAGAGTATTTCAAAAGGATAAGTCTCCAACAAGACAAACGGACCAGTAGACCATATATCACCAGATTGTGACACTTGTTTAGGAATTGTGTTAAGGAAGATGTACATTCTTCAACATACTTTGCTTTTTTAACAGTTTCTCCAAAGCCTTCGTATATCTGCTCATCTATGTGGGGATGAAACGAGGCTAAAACTCCCTTCTTTATTTAGTCTAGGTGCAGAGAGCTGATACATCAATGAAACCGCTGACAAAACTAGCTCTGTTCATACCTACAATTTCTTATACAAGAACATTCCAGTGCCTGTTCTGCTCTTCTTCTTTACTGTCACAGAAAAGAGGAGTCTTGTTTTTTTCTCTCTCTCTTTTAAAGGCAAATAATTAAAGATTATTCCATAGCTGGTGCTGGGCCAGAAAAAGAGGTAAGGTTTGAGAGGGATAGCGTCGGTTAAAGTCACATAAGGAAGTTGTGGAGACATGCTTGCTGGTCTGCTAAACAAAGGGAAAAAAGCTATTCTTACTCCTCCTTTTTTGCAATATTTTCCCTTTACCTTACAATTAAAATAGGACAAAGTTACTTATTCAAGTGTAATTTGTATTTTTATCTGAAACATACCCTACAGCATCACTGTTGTGTAGGTGCTTCATAC
Source organism: Kiunga ballochi (assembly GCA_037177335.1). NCBI lineage: Eukaryota > Metazoa > Chordata > Actinopteri > Atheriniformes > Pseudomugilidae > Kiunga > Kiunga ballochi. The sequence continues at coordinate 13,576,905 of JBAMIG010000019.1, forward strand.
ACAAACTGTGTTTAACAGCTTTGATACAAGCAGCTTGCATAAGAGAAATCTGAGTTTCAGCAATGAAAAAAATAGCTTCCATGTAACCCAAAGCAAATTCCATGGTATATTCATTTCATCTCTCATTACACTGTTTGTTGAAGACCACTAGTCATGCATAATTAATTAGCCACTTATTCCCCAACGAACCTTGCCAGTGGCCTTGATATCCACATGCTGTTGCCTACAGGAATATCACATGCCTATCATGTCACATACCTGCAAAGTACATGCACATGCTAGCATGCATACAAATCAGTCATAAACCCAGAAGAAAATATTTTTAATTTGATGTGTGTATGTGAAGGATTTTGTTTTCTATTGATACTGTATCACTTCCTTCTTACTACTCCATCTTTCCTTGAGATCTATTAATGTGCACATCTTGTGACTGGTTTCTGTCTTTTCAATCCTCGCCTTTGTCTTTGGCCAGCAGGAAAGAGTATGTATCATTTGTCATGAGACGTCTTGTGCTATTGTGGGGTGTCTTTTCTCAAACCTGGAGAGACTTACTCATTCATCAACATTTAGTTTTTTTTACTCTGAGCTCAGAGATTGTTCTTTAACTTGGGCTTGCATGAGGTAGTTGAGCACAATTTTCATGGTGTTGGTTTTATCTACCAGCTTCCATATCTCTGAAAATACTTCTAAGAGCAATGAAAAAGAATGTGCCATATTACCTTTTGCACTACGCATTGTTTGGTAGGTAAAGTGCAGGAGGAATGAGGCTTTTTAAAATAAAAGGCTCCTGAATGCTTTGTTGAATATGTAAAATGGGGACTTTTGAGGCACTCATATGGACCTGAAGAGCTGAGCAAATGTCCTTCAGGTTGAATGCATCAAGAAGAATAGAGGACAAACAGTGTCACAGCCTGAAAGGCAACAGCAGCAAAGAGTATACATCAATATAAAGAAAGAAAATGAACAGAACCTGGAAATGTACCCTGATAATCCAAGTGCTTATATTTGCTGTCATACAATCTAATTCCTTTTGTAAATTACGCCCCCCATACCTGTTCCTAAACTAAGGAAAATAATATCAATTGATGATGACAGATTAAACAAAAAGCCATAGAGAATATGAGACCGACACACCAACAGACACACACAGAGAAAGCAATCAGTGATACAAGAGACAGACCTCGCATTTTTCATCAGCCCATTTCATTTGACCTAAACCTGAGAATCCCTGCCACCCCTCCGCCACCCCCCTGGCCCACAGGACCTCAGATCAAACAGAAAAGTGCTCAAACACACGGCCCTGATTGTTCTTTACCCGCCCTATGAAATTCCCCCACTTCCACTTTGAAATGAAAAGAATAAACATATTATTCTAAATGAAACACCCAGACCCATGTTTTTCCATGGCTAATATCCTGTATGGGACAGCTGATGCAAAATAGGCAGGAGAGCCTGAGAACGGGATGGAGCACAGAGGGTAGAGAAAAATCCCCCGTTTTCTATTTTCCCTTAAGAGACTGATGAAGGCTTGTTGAGATGAGAGAGAGAGAACGAGAGAGAGATAGACACTGAGACGGGAGAGGGAGCGAGGGTAACGCAATCCTGACTGGCGCTGGACCAACAGCAACAAAAACATTTAGATAACCGCACTCAATAATGAACGATTTCAATGAGGACAAAAATTACATTTCCTACAGATAACATGCCCCCTTCCCATAACAGAACCAAAAGAGCCTTGAAACCACGTCATGCTCAAGAGTAGTGCACTGAGTATTATGTTAGGAGGAGTGTTGTTGTAACTATATTAGTATCCTTTTACCTCACCAGAGACAGTACTTTTACTGGTTGTAAGAAAATAGTGTTGGCATATCTGAGGGAGACACAGAGAAATACTGAGTCTGCATGAAAACTCAAGGAGCTTCACTGGAGAAGCAACAAATCTCTCACCAACTGAATCAGTCTATGTTATAGCACTACCAGCAGCGTGGTTCTAACGATTACCAATCTTCAATACACACTACAAGGGCCACTCAAAATAAAACTCCACGTACACATAACCGAGGATCACTGCAACACACTTGATCCTTACAGGTGGTGCAGGTCACAGTGAGAATGCCATCCCCACCTTTCCCATCCACTAAGCACTCACTTCCTTTCATGCCAAAGTCTGTCAAGTTGCTTGAGAGGGGAAGAGGCAAGAAAAGAGGAGATATAGCGTGGAAAGGATGCAGAGAATAAGAGAGGGACTCTTTGTCCTCCTCCACTCAGCTCCTGCACGTTTCCTCCTCGGGTCTGTCCACAATTAGCATATGAAAGGCAAGGGAAGGCGTGCAAAAGGTCAAAGAAAGAGGATCCTGTCCAATGAGAGACAACAAAAACAGGCCACACCGGTCTTTGTGCTGTTCATGTTCTCCACCACCTTACCTCATACCCCTCCCTCAAACCTGGATCATTTCCATATGCCAGATGATGACGGTTGATCATAAATTACTCACAAAGTCGAGCTGGGTCATATGGAAGTCACGGTGGCAAATTTAAGGTGCGTCACCACCCCTGTGCTCCTTCCTAGCACCACCACCAGAGCTCTCTCTCTCTCTCTCTCTGTCTCTATCGCACACACACACACAAAGTCGCCCACAGAAACACACCTGCCTGACAATTTCACAGTTGCCTCTGCCTACATGATATCCGATCAAATCCTCTTCAAACATCTCAATAAAGGAAAATGTAAGAACAGTGTAGTTTGGTTTGATCCACGAAAAGCCGCTCCCTTCCTTCCATGTAAATGCTACCTGAGCCACAACCATCCCCTACATAATTGTACACTCCAGTGCTTTAGGGATCCAGTTTAGTATATACAAGCAGGCTTAGGGAGTTTACCAGTCTCCTCAGTTACTCTATTATCATACATATTGCTTCACATGACAGCTTCCATTTGCTGGCATCCGAACAAACACCTAAAAACACTGGCCTGGTTTTTCCGGGGTTCTCCCTAGATCACACAGGCATGTACCGGTAGCGGTCTGAGACACAAGGAGTGCAGGACAGAGAGGGAGAGAGAGATCCAGAGAGAGAAAGAGAAGAGGGGTAGAGCATTTCATCTCTCTTTCATCTCTGTCACCCAGTCAAGCGTTCAATGCCCCATTCAGCTCCTGCCCAGCATTATGCAAAATAATGCTAATCCCCTTTCCCGTGCTTTCACACTTGTATAAACCGCCGTTCCTGCCTCTGAAAAGCAATTATATCAGTTTACGTTCCTGTCAAAAAACAGGATTAGCATGCAAGTACTAGTAGCACCAACTGCACCCTATCTCTATCTACCTTTGGCTATCAGGTAGAACAGAACATTAAATGTTTGTCCACCCTACTCCATAATAAAAAAAGGTCATGCTGCTTGGTTAGGGGTAGCTATAAATGCTTTTAATTAGATGTTAAGATGTAGTGAACAGAAAGGCTGAAAGTTTTATTAGCTAAATCCTTATCCTTGTTTTCCTTACCCAGGTATTCTTTGTCAGAATCTCAGCCTTATATTATAATCAAAAACAAATTTAGTGACATGGTTACGCAGGGCCATACCAGTCCCAGCCTCGCTCCACAAACCGTGTGTGTTACACATGCGACATGCAAAGAATAATACACACAAAATGAACTGTTGTTGTTCCCTCAAACACATTGTTGCCACATGGACTCAACCCTGTCTATGCACATGCAAACACACACTCAGACAAGGAAAGATGGGAGAATATTTTTGAATATGCAAATGTTCATACAAGCGGAACGTGTGTAAATAGGAGTCATTGTGAGCTGGTTTAATCTGGACAGTCAGGCCGCCTCCACTATAACTCATATTTTTCTAGGGGTGCGGGAGGCGATGCGTAGCAAACCCATCCCAACTGATGACAGGTTAGGTGAAAAAGACAACAGTCAGCAGAATTAGAAGGGCCGTCATCTCGATTAATGAAATTTGGCAAAGTGGCCAACCGTAGACCTAAATGAGCTAGCTTGTTAGGTGTAAGAACAGGGGGGCTAAATGGCCCGTTGCCTCATACACACCCATTATTCTCTTTTCTGCCATGGTGGTACAATAGAAGCACTTGTATCTCAGCTGATACCCACCGGCAGTACAAGCTCTCTGCCTGACAATTTGCATATGTTAATATAATTAAGTGCTAATTACACTAAAACTCGCATATTCACAAGCACCCTCCCCGGGAGCGATACACGAGCTTGATCTCGTTCCAAGTCTTTAACCCTCCTCCGCATCTCACTTGGTGTGTGTGATAGAGAGAAGTCGTGTGTTAGTGGTGGTGCCCCAGGGCTGACACCCCCCCCTTTCTTTGAGACATAATACTGCTCTGCAGTGGCTTCTTAGCTTCTTCTCAACACAGACCTTCCTGAACCAAGAGACCCTACAATAACAAGCAGTCATTTCTCACACATTTGGATGTAAACTATGAGATTTTAACAGCTGCAAATTATTGGTGGATTAAAAAAAAACTATTTCAAAGGCTAAAGCAAATGTACAAAACAATATAACTTCATGCCTGAGCATGGCTTATCTTTAGCCAAGTTTGTTATTCTTTTGCACCATCTTGTAAACCTTTAACTTGATAATATTTGTTATTTTTACTTTTCTAATTCAATCGCTCTTTATTTGGAGAAAATCAGGTAACTAAAATGTCAATTGTTTTCTAAACCATGAGCTTCAAACAAAAAAAGAAAATCTACATGATTCCCTCCAGGGAGTAAGTGTGTATGGATGTGAGTGTGTGTAGGCCTGCCGTTTTGATAATGGAGGATAGGCGGTTGTGCTTTTCACATCGTAATGGCCGTGAATCAGGGAGGAAGCCAAGCGGTCGTGCTACAATTAGAGTTCTTTTGTGCCTCTTCCTCTGTCTCTTTTTCCCTCTCTTTTCTTGCTTTCAATCGCTGACACTCTACCTATCAAGGGTATGTTAAAACAGTCTACGCAGCTCTGCTGCAAAGGGTGAATGAGGGAATGAGGGGCTGAAAGGAGAGAAAATCACACTGTGCAGCTACTGGACTCGTACGGACACACACATGCACTACACGCAGCAGATGGTGCAGGAAGGAGGAATCAACGAACATGGACAGACACACACCTACTGGTGGAGAGAGACGCCTCTGCGAGCACTGTCGCTTAATGAACGTCTATTGGGAGTCGCAGAGTCCAAGCTCATTTAGACTACTGCCAATGAGATGCTGCATTATGACTATGGTAATACGCTCCTCCCTTCCCCAATAATCATACTCAGGTCATTGTGTCAGAGTGATTCATTTCTATTACACGCATATGCCAGATGTTATTATGCAGGAGAGTAAATCTCTCAAAAAGCCATCGATGGGCTTCTATGCAAAAATTATGAAAAAAGAAGGAGAGGAAAAGAAAAAAATATATTGTTATAGCAGTCCGGCGTGTAGTGAGCCATACTGCGCGCTCAAGCATGACGGCTGGTAATGTAGGTTTGGATGTAGCTCTGCGTGTGTCTCTTTGAGGGGGGAAGCTTCCCTTCTCTAATACCTGCTTCTCGGATTACCACAGCGTCTTAAGTATTCAACCAGACTCATATTTTCCCTTTCTGCCTTTTTAGCCAAATTGTCTGTCGTTACACTGTAAAGCAGTGATATAGCCCTCCTTATACTAAGGGCCTATGGGGGATCCACGAGGAAGAACATTAAAATGCAGCGATAGCCTTGTTGCAAAGCTCCTCTCTATTTCTTTCTCTCTCTTTCTGCAGCAAAAGCTTCTAAATCATCCAGCCTCCTCTATTAGACGGGAGACTTATTGAGGTAGAAACCATAAAAAATGAAGAAGGGAAATTTAATCCCTGAAATATTGATTTGCACATTAATATCAGATAGGCAGAGGGCAATCTAGCCGGGTGGAAATGACACATTGTCGACCCCTAGGAGAGGCCCGAGCCAATCTTCTAGCTGCATGTGTCTTAGACCCAGGAGTTATAGGACAGACTCAGCCCCTCTCTCCCCCTTTCTCTCTCTCTAACTCTCTCTCTCTCTCCTGTCCTCTCATCCTCCCAGTACCCTCTCATCCCTCTTGCACCCCCTCCATCCGCACCCTTAATGAAGGCTGCAATGCTGAAAATACATTAGCTTTTAATAATCAAGAGGCATTTTCAAGCCAACAGCTTTTGTCCTTCGAGGGCTGTCTGCTCATCTTTCACACTATATGCTTTATTCCCCCAATCCCTCCATATACTGCTATGGGTAAAATTAACGTTGCAAATAGCTTAACTAACAGGAAGAGACATACACACTCTGCCTTTGATAGTACTAAGACACAGAAGAGAAAAACAAAAACAAGGGGCCTGCAGATCGCAAAACAGACTGCAAATCCTCTAATTTGCAGGACAATAAGTAACTAAATAAAATTTGTTATTATGAAGTGAGACACCACCACCAGTAACTGATGAAATTCACTGTAATTAGACAGACTCATATTGTTCCATAATTTCACTTCTAATGATTTTATCATTAGGCTTAAGCTGCATATCCTATTGTTGAAATATCAGAATTTATGCATTTAAATTGTTCGATCATTCATGACAGAAAACCCATCAGATGATTAAATTAGATATTTTTATAAAGTAATTTTTCAATCAGACACATATTTTTAAATGAATTAAAATAATGTTTAAATAAAATCACGTATTATTACATTTGGAACAAATAAAAAATTTAATATTAATAATAATGAATAATAATATGTTGAATTAATTATTTCAGGTTGTTAAAAGAAGGAAGAGAATCTTTTGTTGATCCCAATAAAATAATCTCGTATTTTGATTTAATCACTGGCCTACATTCTGTAGTTTAGAAACACACATGTTCAGTATACGCATATCGGACAGTGGCTAAAATACATTTAAAGAAAAAAAGGTTAAAAAAATGTTCGTTGTCAGTAAATAAATAGCTTTGAGATTCACACAAGAAAAAGAAAGAAAGATGTATAAATAGAGCCAATCCCGTAAAAAGGACGTTTATCCCACATTGGCGCACCAATCTGGAGCATAGAGTTTCTACACACACAGATACACACTTACTACACCGTTACACAGCCGGGTTGGAGGCTGACTGGCCTCTTGGCCCTGATGTGTTTTTTTTTTTTTTTTTGGGAGGGGGGTAGACTTTTTTCCTCCTCCTGTGCAATCGATGCCCCTCTCCCCTCCCCCCCTTCACTGCTGTCGCGTAACCATCCGTGCCAAGTTTATCTACCTATGCCTAAAAAAGATTAAGGGGGGGGGGAAAGTGGAGAAAAGGAAAAAAAAGACATCGATCGAGACACAAAAGCAAAATGTTTTCCCTCGGTCTGCCTTTTTTTTTCTTCAATAAACAGGAAACTACAAACGCAACCCATAAAGAAAAGTATTGTGACCAGCATCTCTTGGACGCATAAAATGTCAAATATATGTAGGATGAGGATGACCATGGCTCTCGGACGGAGTGAGAAAGTGGATTTACCATGCTGTGAATTTTAGCGCATTTGTATTCATAAACGGAAAAACATTAGTTTGAATTATGAATAAACTCTAATCTTTGAGATGGCGATGCTTTAAAAAAACAGGAGTAGGCTTCCATGAGTTGACTGCCTCAAAAGGGACTCTCCGTGCTACCAGCAGCCCAGTCTCGGTCTCCCTTCTGGGCGATGTAGCCACCCACGCCTCGGTAAAGTCAGACTTCTATTTAAGCGCAGCAGGTAAAGGTGGATGGACCCCATCTAATAAAGGGATCATGATTTTACAATCATTCTTTTAAAAAAGGTCGCTGTGTGGTCATTTTTAAAAGATATCCACTTATTAAGAGGGGAGCGGATCGTGCACGTTCAGAGACTGATCGCTTCGCACGCGAATGTCAGAAAGGTGCATGAAATCCGACTTGGGTTTGAGCCATGCGATACATCCAAATCATGAGAAGATGTGATAACTCCGGTTAAAGGCTAAAATAGGGAGTCTGTAAGTATGTAACGCTTTTTTTTTTTTTTTTTTTTAAAAAAAGGGGGAAACAGAAACAAACACACATCAAGCCGGAAAGCTAGAGCGGACATGTCCGAGGGATCGGAGTCCTGGAAAGGCAACACCATATCCGCACAGCAAAGCCACAAACAGAGGGGGGTACACTCGTGTCCTCTCGTTGTGTCTTATATCTCGCTGTCTGTCCACTACAGTTGATCGACAGCATTCGTATAGCCTAAACTTTTCAAAAAGGCAGGTCAGGACGTGATATGGTATTGTAAAGCCACGGACCCATGCGCCAGGACGCCTCCAGTTCTGACAGTCGCTAGTTTTACTGAAGCCAAAGCGCCGGAGTTGCACCAACACCATGATATCCGCCTTTATTCTGGACTAAAATCACCCAGCACCTGTTATCCAGGCAGCCCCGATGTCAAATATCCACCAGCGAGATAGATAATCGATACCCGACCCCTAAATTTAACACACACTCACACACCCCAAACTACTCAATAAAAGTTAAAGGGAGAGGTGGAAAGGGAAAGAAAAAAAACTTACTTTCTTCCCCCTCCAAAACTGTCACCTCCGCTTCTCTTTGCTCTTGGGTTTATAAAACAGTCACATCCAGCGGCTTGCGTAATTACACAACAAAAAGGTGAAAAAACAGGGAAAATTACAATAATCCTCCAACTTTATAATGGGAAAAGGGGGTAAAATCACAAATGTCAAGCGCTTAGAGAGCTATCCCTTATTTTGGTTCCGGTGGCGGTGAAACGACGTGTCGACGGGCTGCCTCGCAGTTTCTCTTGTGGACGGGGGTCGGGAAACGGAGGAAAGGAAATGAAAATCCGATATGTCTTTATTCTGCTAATTATTATCGTTTTAGCCCTGTTTAAAAAAATGGCTGATTAAGTTGAGTGCGCATGTCTTTGTGTGTCTATTTCCCGATATGCACTCTGGGAATGGGTAGAGAGACACAGAGAGAGAGAGACAGAGAGAGAGAGAGAGAGAGGACGAATGAGGGAGAGAGAGGGGCGAGAGAGAGAGAGAGAGAGAGAGAGAGAGAGAGAGAGAGGGGAGGGAGCAAAAGGGAGAATGAGAGGGAGGGAGAGAGGAGAGAAGTGTAATTAGTGAGTTGATCAACAGTCTCCACATTGCAAATGACGCGCACACGGAGCCCTGGCGGCCGCAAAGGTTTATGCGCTCAGAAAATCCTTTTGTATGATTTCTCTCCAAGGGCCAAATCACATGTAGAACAATGGGCAACTGCTTTCTCCACATCAAGCAAGCTGTACTTACATTACTTCCATGTAGTCACAAGTCCAATTTTCCCACAAATTTGAGTTTTTAAAATGAATATTTCTGGCCCGCAGGGCAGCATTCTTAGATACGGTTTTCTTTGGGCTACATTTTGATTTAACAGAAACAAGATTATTTTATGGTCTGTTCATGCTGCTTTATACGCCTTATATCAGCTTGATTTTATTGATTATGACACTACAGCTGAATTGTGTTTTCCCGTAAATACACGGACTAGCCTTGGTCTTTGCATATTTAGTGAACCTAGAATACTTTGAAAACAGGAAGGAAAAGGGGGAATAATTAAAGAAAAAGCAGTTGAATTTATTAACTCTGAACCAAAAATGTGCATAAGACAAAGAGAAAACAGAAGAGGGAAAGCCAAAGCAGCACAGCCGTCCTTATGAGCATCAAAACGGCCTTATTGTGAGGACTGTATTTTGTATGCAACATCATTTATGCACTGCAAAGTGCTGTCCAAATTCATAGGTTTGCATTATTTTTATGAAAGAATGCGCTTCTTGTTCTCACAAAACGACTATAATATGCATGATATGTCGCATTTGTGGTAGAATAAAAAATGAAGCTTAAAAAAATCAAAGCTTCACAGTAATCCACCACATGTTAAAGTCATCTCTGCACTTTCGGGACTTGCTGAGGCCCCGTGTGGGTTCAATAGAGCCAAACTGCAAAATCCAATACAGGGTCACCCAAAAATCCCCCTCGCCATTCAAAGCTCAATTCACTGTTGTTGGCATTTAGTGTTCTTACAAAGTGTCCCCGTCTTTAGGTCGTTTATGCGTTTTTCTTTCCAATGCAAACCGTTTACTGTTTCCCCCATCGGTTTCTTAACAGAGGCTTTTGGGCAGGAGGAAGATTTTACACAGTCTCAATCGGGGAGAAAATCAAGAGATCTTGTTCGCCTTCATGGAAAAAATCGAAGCTGGGGGTGAATTGAACTGCATGAGCCGGGGCTTGGGATGTGATGATAAGGCTGCTGCTGGCAAGTGAAGTACTAGGCTTACTTTGCAGCCACACTGACTGGACTGCACCCATACCAGCTGGATCTTTAAGAAGCCAAGAGATCCGAGCCCGACCCGACCCGAGGCTGTTTATTCTGGGTTTAGAGAGGTCTCTGACAAAGAGGGTGGGTGGGTCGAGGTGATGAACAGAGGCGTCACTTTTCCACCCGGATTCAAGGCTCTGCTGTTACCGCTACTGCTGCAGCTGCCTCCCTGTCCTCCAGGGGGGTTTTCTAGCTTGTCAGCCCTGGGAGGCGTCGTTCTCAGACAGCTTGGAGAGTCGAGTCTATCCGCTGCTGCAGCGGACGCGCAAAAGAAAAAAGAAAAGAAAAATAATCTACAGTGGCCGTGCGTCGATCTTCCCAAAAGCTGCGTGGAATGGACCTATTCGTCATTTGCAACTTTATACACCAAAACGGAGGACTTACAGACAAAAACACTGTTTTTTTTCTTTTTCTACGTGCGCCTCAGTTTATGTGAGAGGATTTACTTATTTTACACCTTGTAGTGATTAAATTGGTGCGGATTGCTGATATTTTTCAGCAGAGTTCCGTTTATTATTTTGCTTATTTTATTCGAAAAAATGTGAACGTGCCAAGTGGATTTAAGGAACTGACATAGGCTACCGCTTATCTGAACCTCCTGTTTTGTAACCCCCCCCTCCTCACTCACCGCCACCTCCCGGTCTCCACCCTCCCTCTTTCCCAGTAGACGATGCTCTTTATCCGGAGGTGCGCGTGACAATAGACCGCGTTAACTAATATTTCGCCCAATTTCCATATCAGCAGCATCCTCAATTAATTATAGACTTTTATCTGTGAACTCCAGTCTGCCATATCTCTATGTGTGTGTATGTGTGTGTGCGAGATAGAATGAGGGCTTAAGTATGTGCGTATATACGCGCAAGCATGGTATTATTTGTGTAAAGAAAAATACATTACTGAGAAATTTCTTTGTCGCATCATGGGACATATCGATCAGGATTATTGGAATTAGACTTCTTTCATTATAGTGTAATTATCAGGTGTGAAAGAGGTGTTTTTTGTTTCTTATGCATTCGTTGATCTAAGACAGGCAGCATTAAACACTAACAGTGATCTCTTGACACTTCTACAGATCAATAACTTTGAATCGTCTATAGATATTTACATATTGGTTTGACACACTGAGATGTCAAGAGATGAAACTATTGTTGATCCATCAATAATCTCTGAAGTCAGACTGGCAAAACTCAATTGATGCACCGCTTGATTTTTAAATCTCTTTTTAAACAATTATGCCATCGCATTTTTATTTGTCCCCTTTGTGTACTTGAAACATATTGTTAGTTTATTTCCTTGATCAGACTTCCACCCTGCTTGTCCTATGCGTCGGCGCCCTCATGGGGTTGCAGAGCTGACCCCTCTGCTTCATCGGGACACACATAAAACACGCAAAAGTCCACAGCTCTGACCTGGAACCTGCCACAGTGACCCACTGGCCAACTTTCGTCCAGCAAACACAACCAAAACGCAAGCTTTATAAAGGCCCATAAAACAGACAATATGAAAGTGTAACTCTTTAGGCGCATGATATCAAAGATAGGTTTCGCCTCTTTTATCCAGAATATTAAACTAAACAGAACCAAAAACACGTAAAAAGGAAGAAATCTAAGCTTAGAAAATTAAATTAAAGCTAAACTTTAACACAGTAGCCTAATAATATAAATATGAATAATTATAGAACGCGAATATCCTAAAATAAAACATTAGCAAATATTTTAAATAAATTATTTTTCAAGCTTAACCTAAGTTGTATCAAGAAACGTTACTGACGACAGAATCCACAATGAAGAACGTATAAGGTAAATCAATGAAAAGCCGGAAAAAAGAGGAAAATGGAAAATAAAGTGTGAAACAAACCAAGTTTTTCCTCACAGACGTTCAACAAAACTCTCCAAATTTCCCAACTCGGTCCTAAAGTCATCCAACAACGCTCCATAAATATGCAATCGTTGTGAAAAACTTTAAAATGACCTCATCTTACCTCTTATAAATTCCCCCAAAAGCACAAAGTGTATTAAGCCAGTGAAGAACAAAATAGAGATAAACATGTAGACTCGTGGTACCTTTGGTATAAAGCATTCCGTTTTCCTTCTTTTCTGTCTTTCTCTTGCTCAGTAGCGATCCGATAATAGCATATGGAAAGTGTTTTCAAAATGCCCAGATTTGGCACATTGTCATTGAAAAGAGAGGAGCGCAGTGATGCGGTGCTACAACAGGGGAAATGAGTTGCGGATTGGACGCAGCCCGCCTCGGTGCGGACTTATCCCACTTTAATTTAATATTCCGCAATCACACACACTAGTGATGGCATATAATTCAAGGAGAAATTCAGAGGGAAGGAAATGCTTTTGTGTGTGTGTGTTTTTTTTTACACCACTTTATTTGATTAAGAAGAGAGGCAGCACAATATTGTCTTTTTTCTCCGTTTCTCCTTTCAGCACTACTCGTTTTTGCTATCCAGACCGATTCATTTTTTATTGTTTATATATATAAGAAACAAAATATATTCATTTGTTTGTAGGTAGGTCATTTATTTAAAAATCAACAACCCCGACTTCCTTGCGCACCGGTGTCACACTGGAATCATCCCTAACATAAAATCGAGACCCATAAACGCTTGTTTGTACAACACTGAACCCAAAATCAATGTATTGGGTCATTTCAATCGATTATATAAACGAAAATCCATACGCAACATGAGACCGGTATCAACCTACTCTTCCGCTCCCTTTTAAAGAGAGAGAGACAGACAGAGGAGGAAAAACAGAGAAGAGGGGAAAGCTTGTAACGCCTGGGCTAAAAACAAAGACTGTCAAAGCAGTCCTTTGCCTCAGTCCAAGATCAGGACTTCTCCCACATTTTAATGTCAAGGATCCCAAAATGGACCCACCATTTGCCAAGGGGTCTAATTTAATTGGATCTCTTCCCCGTGATTCCCAATAAAGGGTTTTTGCTGTTATTGATTAAAAAGTGCTTTTATGAACCTGCTGTGATAGTGGCGCTTCTGGTGGTACAAGTGTTCAGACACATGTTCACTAATTGGAATAATTATGGGTTAATGAAATCAGAGTGAAATTAAACAATTACTCATTTTGCCTCAGGCGTGGCCTTTACGGATTCTTGAGGCTCACTTTTGAGACTTAGATGTCAAAGCGTTTCCAGATGCAGAGTGATGGTGCAAGTCCTGATGACAACAATTAGAAAAATGCCCTAATCAAACTGGGCCACACGGGATTACACCACATTTCAAGGGTCAAGGGGAACTGTTTCAGGATTCCCCTACCCCGTTACCCCCCTCCACAAACACACCAACCCATCCTCCACCTGCAAAACCAAATATCTCATTTCAACATAACCTAGAACCGGAACAATCAAGCACTTCGGGCACTGTAATCATGCATGCAAATTCCCACCCAAGGCATGGACATGACAGTGGGTGCGCAGTCAGATGAGCTGTTGCATAAACTGCGCATTAATATGCAACATGATATGAGGGGAAACGGGGGTGGGAGTGAGGGGACGTGGAGGTATGAAGCAGCAGAATCAGGACAGGCGGAGGGGTAAAAGAAGGAGGTGCCAATCATGCAAAATTTATATGGGACCACAGCTGCTGGGGCTCTCGAGCAAGAGAAGAGGTGGGGGGTAATCTAGGAGGTGGGTGGGGGTATGAGATTAGGAGACAGAAGAAGGGGTGAAAGGGGTGAAGGTGCGGGGTAGTGGGTCCGCCGGTGCCACTGTTTATTTGATAAGCGCAATCGATGGCCCCTGACTGTAAACTCTTTACAAAGATGCGGGGCAGGGTTTTCCGTCATGTTGCTCTCCAGGAAGTACAAGTGTTGCTGCATCGAGGAGGGAGAACCACGAGAATAAAAAAAAGGAGAGGAGGAGAAGGGTGACTTGGCAGACTTTGTCGTCCTCCTTTCGGGTCACTCACTAGAGGAAATCAACACTATAAGTGAACGCACACACTCGGAAACCACACACACACACACACACACACACGCACTCACAAACACACACACTGTGTGCGCTCTTCTTACACAGCAAACACTTTCAACAGCACTGCTGCTTCCATTCAGTCTCACCTCGCCCTACTGCCCTCCTCCCACTTGCCCCCTTGGTCCTCCGGTCTTTTTCATTGTTGAACACTACTTAATAGACACGCGCCCAGTGAGTGTCCTCCATATACGGACAAGGAAATAAAAAGAGACCCCCATACGGCCTCGTCATGAAGCTCCACCACACCACAAGGATCTAACCGCCTGACATCCCGTTTAACGCCAAATTCTATTGATTACCACTCAGATCCACGTACACTTATAGACCGTAAAGCTGCAGTGGATGGGAACAATAGCACCTGTTTGCTCCGTTTAAATAAACTGAAGTAATTAATTCGATCAAAATGACAGGATAAGAAAAAAGGTAACAAATTTCAAATACAATATAACCTCTCGGCTATATGCAATAATTAATTAAATAATTCATTTCAAATAACTGAAATATAGTCAATTATAATAAAATAGCATTAAAATAACAATAACTGTATTAATTATTATTATTATTGTTATGGCTAATATCATTATTCTGAAAGGCCAACCTGTTATGGCCTAATGAAAATAAGACGTACTGTATGTCTTCTTGGCTTATTAAAGTGCTTTCTTCATGACAACCCAGTAACTTGAACATATCAATTTAGTGGTCCGAGAGGTCCTATTAGATCTCTAGGAGCCCTCAACACTTCCTCTCTTGGGGACTGTCACCCCTCCACCTCCCCAGCCCTCTATTCATCCATCCTTCCATGCCCTCCCTTGCCTTTCGTCTGACACTCAGTGGGCCATCTCAACACGGCAAATAACCCGGTCAGCGCCGAGAAGCACGTTCCATAGATTGACATAACGACATTTAGGGTAAAAAAAAATGTAAAGCGTGTCTCATGCAGGGAGTTTTGATCAGAATGTAGTTTTACGTACTTATTAGAAGGAAAATATTAATGATCACCCCTGCATCCTGATAATATGGTTTGTGACAGTGCTGCAGGAATCATGGAGATTTTTTAAATCAGTTTACATATCTAATAGCTGATATTTACAGGAGTTTAAAAGCTCTTGAAATTTTTAATCTAATGAAGAAATGCGGCTTTTAATTATTAATTAATAATAAACAGGCGCTTTAAAATAATAAACATGATAATATAAAATATAAAGCTCCGCCACTCATTTTTTCCTTTTTGCTGCAGCGTGTTTAAAAGCAAAAAAGTTCCCACCAAACACAGTTTTCAGCTGTGAGCTTGTACAGTCAGTCTCCTGCATGGACGCCATCATGTAACAAGCCAAGTCAACCGGAGGCGCAATGACCAATGCGTAAATGCGCATGGATTAGGGGACGCGGCCCAAATAAATTGGCAACGCTTGAAAGGAAATGCATAGTGAAGAAAGAAAAGGAAGGAGAGGCGTCATTTTTTTGAGGTGTGCAGTGACCCTGAAAGATGCTTGTTTGCTTCATCACAACAATAAAGAGACCTTATGAGGGCCCTTCAGACCCCTCTCCAAGTAACCATCATTAAATCCAATGACCTGAGTTCAAGAAGCCAATTCGGAAACACCTAGTGATCCTAAGTGCTGGTGAGCCGAACAACTTCAGCTCCTGTTCTCTGGATAGTTCTGACCTCATATCTTTGAGTATTAGGCAACAAAATAAATACAAATTAACAATTTTAAACGATTAATATGCCATAACTATTTTGAGTATACGAATATTAAACTATTGGATGAGCAAAATCATTATTATTTTCTTGAACATGAAACTAATAAATTACTACATTTTTAGTTAATTGACTATTTTAATTAAAACATTATTGATGGAATTCTAATTATAAAAGATTTAAACTCTGGAAAATGTTTTATTTATAAATTAACCTGTTTTTAATAGAATAACTCCTTCCAAAAATTAAAGGTCCTCCAGAACTAGAAATTAAAGTAAACTGGATTGAAATTATGCAAGTAAATACTCAACTCATGTTCATATACACTCAGATACACAAACACAAACTCTGTTTTGTTTTCAATTTGGGTTGAAATGTAGACATTTTCCCTTGGTTGCATAACTGCCATCCATATCGCTCCTCCCTTCAATTAAATGCTATTTCTCCCAAACAAAATGTCAGAATCATTGCACACAGGGTAGTTCAACAGTGATTTGTTCTGAAAGCTATGTGTCTTGCTCTGAGATGGTGTGCATATTTGTATATGTGTGTGTGTCCTGACCTCAATTGTAAGTAGGTTTACAAAGGGACAAAAAAAGGTGCCTAAAAATACATTTAATTCACAATCAGGCCAGCTGAGCTGAGAATGACAAATCCTTTTGAAATGCCCTACAGAAAGATTCGAGATTATGAAACATAAACATGGACTGCGTTCACACACACACACACACACACACACACACACACACACACACACACACACACACACACACACACAAACCACACACCCA
>JBAMIG010000019.1:13598558-13609104 GCA_037177335.1 Kiunga ballochi
ACTCCTACTTAGATATGCACACACCTGTGTTTTTCTGATGGTTTTTTGTGCATTTTACTCAAAGCTCTGATTATTGTCAAAATTTGATGAATTTCTTTTCTTCCAGCTTTTTTCTTTATTTTATCTTGACCAGATTAAGAGTTATAGCTGACTTCAGCAGGCAGTGAAACCCAGGTTGAAAATTTCAGATACAATGTTGTATTTAAAAACTCTAAAGGTTTGCATGTAAAATAGATAATTGGATAGAGTGAGGGCTATTATATTGGATGGCATGAAAGAAATGGAGGAGAAAGGAAAATATGGTTAACAGTTTTCTGGTGGTATCTTTTCTTTCACACCTCTGCTGTTGCTTTTCTACATGCGGTGACATTATTGATGGAGAGCTAAACCTGTAAGCGCGAGTTTTGTGACACACGACATATAGGCACAGCTGTCAGTAGGGTAGTTTGAGATATCCTCACGTATTTGTTGGAGAGAAAAATAATCAAGAGGACCGAGTAACACAGCTGCTCCTATAGAGCAAATATTAAAGATTTTCATTTAGCTATGGTAGTTTTTACATAGCTAATTATGGTAATATTCTTTTTTTTTAAAGGTGCAAACTTATTCTATTTTGTTTAAAAAATTTAGTTAAATATATTGTAGATCTTTAAGCTAAAATTTTCCTTAAATTTCCTGTTTTGTGACTGTTATACAGCAAAAGTTAAACGTGTTTAGTCTCTGTTTAGAAAAACCAGCGAATTTCCTTCAGCTCAATGCTTGCAATGATTTCCAGCAGCTTCCTTTTTATTTTTTAAATAGAAAACCAAAACAAGATATGTGCTAGACACTGTTTTAACAGCATGTAGCTGGAACTGGCTTTGCTACCAACAAGGGTCACATGACCACTTCTTTTACCACAACTGCCAGTTTAGAAGGAGGATGGGGAACCTTGGCCCTTGTCCTGAAAGTTTTTAATGCCTCCTGTTTCAACACTTCAGATTGAAATGAATGAATCACTGCACAGATCTTATTAAGCTGTTTGATCCATTTGCTTTTATTTGAATCAGGTGTGTTGTTAGACCAAGGGTGCATGGAAAATCTGCAGATTTCCAGCCCTTCATGACCTGGCTGTTCTACCTCTGGTTTTGTGTCTCCAGCAGAGAAGCAGAGATGTAGAGGAATGTTAATAGTAGAACGTTTCTGTATTTTGTCCATTTTCTTTGATTCCAGTTCTATATCATTTATCCAGCACATCCTTTATTTTTTCTTTAAAATAAACTTTTATTTCCTCATCACTTTTGCTGGAAACTGCATTCATTTTAAACTAATTGCTCATAAAGCAGAATGAAATAATTTCTCTAATACCTAGAATTTTATGCCTACATGGTGTAACTCTAGGATGACTTCAATTAATTTTTTTCTATCACACTTTGCAAACAGTTTGGACATTTAAAAGAAATATAAAATTGGAAAAGAGCATTAATTTCAGCTCAGTTTGAACCTCTATCATTTCCAGACACAGTCCATACATCACAATAAATCTAATGAATGTTCATTTTAAAAGCGAACACACTAAGGACATTTTATATACGCAGTACACAGAACCACCTGGTTCTTATGCACCACTTCCAGCTGTTCTAATGCAGGGAAAGTAGAGACAGAGCATACGAAGGTCACACAGAGGTAAGCCTAAATAAAGTCTCTTATTGGACTGCTTTACAAGCTTTAGTTAAAGACATTGATTCTGTGGTAAAAAACAACAACAACATTCTGTTTATTGAAATTGAAAGTTGCAGTTTATATAGCTTGTATGTTCACATCATCTTTTGGTGTTTCCTTTACCACAGTTATGTACAATAATTACATTAGACCTATGACCTTTCAGAAACACGTGAGGGGCCGAGAAAATCCTTGAACATCTTAATTCCTTCCCTTTTAGATTAGGAAGGCCGATTTTGGGACAAGGCCTTACCCAACATGCTAGAAGGAAAGTGGGTGGAAGTCAAAACGGCACCCTGCTTTTCATTTTCACTTCATATTCTTCCATGAAAGGTACTTTTGTTGAACATAGGCTGATTTACTTTAATAAGAAACATTCAATTGTGCCAAACGCTTGTAAAACAGACCAAACTTTTTGGTTTCAAATATAAATTAAAAAAGGGGAACGCATCACTACATGTGGGCTTTGGTTGTTTAGGATCACAAGATGCATACTCACAAGCATGCCCAAATCATTCAAACACTCACACAACATACTTTAATCCTTTATTCTTTACACCACAGACTGTGTTATCAGATATAAAAAGAATTCAAAAAGCATGACTTTGACAGAAGTGGATGAAAAGCAATATTAGAGGAGGAAGGGACAGACATGCAGGGACAGGAGGACAAGACAAAGAACTAAGTATGCAACAGTCTTCAACATGATTCTCACAGCTTTAAGCATAGTTGAGTTAAAAGGCTGCGGGAGTGTTTTTTGGTGTGTATGTGTGCGTGTGCATGGTATTGACAAGCTCAGCCCTTGATCTGTGAAGAGGAGGTGATGGTGTCTTAAGAGTTGGCTGTGTACAAATTGTGTAGATTTAGCCACTGGAAACAATCATGTAGCGTATGTGTGGATGGAGCAACTGAAAGCAATTCCTCAGAATAACTGGTGAGTTGGACTACCTGCTGGCATGAGCTAAGCTGTAGATCGATAAAAAGTGTGCGTGCGTCTCTGTATATGTGAGAGTGGTTGTCGTATGTTTATTTGTGTGAGAGTAGGTGGGTGTGGGTGTGAATGCGTGTGTGTGTGTTGAGGTATCATACAGTTACTGGAACACTTGCTATATTTGGCTCCTTCAATGCTACATCGGGTTTTATGAAAGCAATCCATCTGAATCGCTGCAATAAATTCCCATCAGTCGACAATTTCTTAAGTGAAGCTAACAAGTGTTTCTAAATTCTTTATAAAATTACATCTGAGCTAGAACAGATTAGATGTTAGAAACAACATTTAGGTCAATAATACAGTTTAGACAACATGTTGGATCAATACAGGCACAAACACAATGTTGTGCGCACATGCACACACATACACAGATTCAGTTGCCATGGTGTCCGTATGCTTTTTGCATGTTCTTGTCACACGTGCGATGTGTGTGTCATGTGCTGAAGGGCATGGTGACCTAAGCAGCCAGCAGCTTTTCCTCAGGGCTGACACTTCCATTACGCTCTAACAACACGGACAGGCACCGTCCAGGCAGGCCCACCGAGCCTGAGACAGGTTCTGACAGTCTTTCTGTCACTTATCTACATACTAACACCATGGCCGTATCATCAAGAATCATTTCTAAAAGGATTTTGACATATGTTTGTGTATCCAAAGCATAGTTTCAGTAGGTGTTGCAGGTGAAATGGTCATGCAGAAGGCCCTGAAACCCTTCAACCTATTGGCTTCTACTTTTTGCTTGTAACTGCCAAGTTGTGTCTCAGGTAAAGAACGTGCAGAATCATGTTTTAGCACAGAATATGTTATGAGATGGGGAGGGAGGCAGCTGAGTGAGTGCTGCTATAGCAGCCAATCTGCATGCGGTGTGAAAAGTAGCTCTTATTACTTGATCAGGTATTGTAGTTGCAGTGGAATCACTGGAGAGCGATATAATTAAATAACCTTATACATAAATGAATGTTATAAAAACCAGACTGCACTTAAATAAACTCTGCATTTTGTATAAAATACATTTGATCTTCTAACAGTTAAAAAAATAACTTAACAAAAAATATAGTGTATAGTCCTTTAGTACAGAAAAAAGGTACATTTCGCTATGCAATTTTTAATTAAGTAAATGGAGCACTTAAATTTTCAATGCAGTGATTTTACAGAATAAAAAAAAAAAAAGTGCAAAACAGCCTGCACAGACAAAAAGTGTGGACAGCAAACTTCCCACCATTTGGATAGATTTTTTTTTTGCTAACAGAAACGTCAAAGCTCTAAATGATGTACTGTTACAGCATAGACCACATGTGTTAAACTCCGGTCCTCGAGGGCCGGTATCCAGCAAGTTTTGCTGTTTACCTGCACTAACTGATGCAAATCAAGTAGATCCAAATGGTTCTTTTCAACCAATTAAGTAATTTCAGTCAGCTGTGTCAGAGCATGGAGACAACAAAAACCTGCTGGATACCGGCCCTTCAGGAATTCAGTTTGACACCCCTGACATAGACCATAGCTAGTCAGAGGGTCAAATAGTGAATGCTCATGGGGTTCTCTATCTTTACTATTCCAACTCAGCAATACAATAAAACCCCAGCAAATAAATAAGAATTTTACAAAGTTAATATAATACTGATGTCTGCTTATGTAACATTAAAACTGCATTCTGAGTACTGAAAACATGCAATGAAAATAGGGAAAATAATAGCAGTGAATGTTAAATTATGTTTCCATGAACATGCAAAGCAGCATTTGGTGATATTGTCAAAGTCTGTGTGTTTTTAGAAACCTGCATTTTACATTTTGAAACAATTACTTTAAATTACTTTAGGTTTTAATTGGCAAATTTTCAATGAATGAAAAAAAGAAAAATGAAAGGTTCTAACTTTCCTGGTGCTACAACACTATTAGTGCTACACCTGATTAACATATCTCAAACTTGGTGCTCCCTACCCAATTGGTTGTTAGCATCGTGGTGAGCATGTCTCCTTGTAAAAAGAGGGGGGAAAGTTGATATGTCTGGCCTGACACCAAACATAATCACTGCCTGAAAACAAGAGGGAAGAGTTTTGAAGCCCTTTTTGATGTCAGCAGCAGCTTGGAGTCAGTAATGAGGATGTTGATTTTGTTCTGATTATGGGATTGCTGGTTTGTTTGTTTATATGGCTCAGCTGTGTCCATCCCTCCCGCTGAGCTACACGGACACTAACTGCCAACATGTGAATTAAAATTACTCACCATCCAATTAGCCACACTTCTCACACTCGGAGCAGAAAATGTTCAGCGCAACAAGAGATCAAATTTAGACCTCCTATACAAAAAACCTCAATTCACATGAAATAGATCTGACAGAGGGCACACTGATAAAAAAAATACAACAGAGCTATATAATCATGTTGCTGCAACTATGAAAACTATCACTAATAATTCTACTTTTATTTACAATTACAGAATGATGTGGGAGAGGATGTTTACTAACTTTATATTTAGTGTAAAGCAACATCCACCTTCAGAGACCTGCAGACAACTTTGTATGATTGTACACACACATACTCAACTTACAATGGACACACTCAAAGGAAACATCTCTAGTCTCTCACACACTGAATTTCAAGATACACTTGAAGTGACAGAAACAACTCATACAAGCTCAAACCCTCTTAGCAAAAATGCTAAAATCTGAACACTCCCATTATACATAATTTAGGGGAATCTATATTCATAGAAGTGCAGGGCGTGTTGTGCTCAATGGGGTAAAACGCCCCTGTGTGGCTAATGGAATGGCCTGAGTTGCATGATTGAGTGAAATGTGCTGGAAAGATTGGGAGGAATTTTAGTGCAGATAAATAAAGGGGAGATTCTGCCTTTTACTAGGCGTCAGCATTAATGCGGCATCTCCCCAGGTGATCAACACATTCAAATGGAGAGATGGGGAGATGGAGAGAGAAAGTGATGGGGAGACAAAGAGTAGAGGAAAGGGAAAGTTAGATAGGAATATACATGGGAATGAGAAAAAGAGAGAGAGATAGGACACTTGAAGAAATAGCCTGTCTCAAACTACTAAGCATGCACGAGGGCCAAAGTATAGCATCCCATATATCATTGTAATGTTACCATTGGAGGGTTCAAAGGAAGCTAAAAAAAGAGACTGAAAAAAATGGGGGTCTTTGGAAATTCAAAGTCAAAATAACCGAGGGACATTATGAAGCTTCTGCAGTAGTTGACTTGAGAAGGCCAAGGCTGTCACGTGCATTTCTGTCCTTTTTTCCTCTTCTTACCCTCAATAATTTTTTGTCATATGTAAGCGAGGAGCTCTTTCTTTCCCACTCCCACTTTCCATGTCCATTACATTTGGAGAGATGCAAAGTGAACATTTCAATTGGATTGCAATGGCCAGTTAGTGCTTCTTTGATCCCCACTCTGCTCTTTGAGGGCTCCATTGTTCCTGATTTGCTGGCTTGATTTGCCTGCCTGTGGATAATGGCCAAGGAGCCAAAGACGGGCCTGCTTCCATCAACCCATTTATCCTTATCACAGGTTCGACGCTGGAAACGTATATAGAATTAAAAGATATACCCTTAAGATGTGAAGTGCCTCAGTTGTGTGGGTATAGTGGCATGCAAACTGGACCTCATGGTACAACAATGATTCAGGTATTCAATCCCCACATGCAACCCAGAAGTATTAATAACAAAAACTCACTTTTCTGGCACCTGAAAGATGGCTGGTGTAACAAAAAAGTGGCAGTTACAATATAGTTAGCGTTCAAAGACCTTTATCTCATCAATCAAGCACTGACATAATAAATTGTTGCTGAAGTGATTTAAAGCATAGAGACATTTCTTCTTCATCATTTAAATTGTCCGACATCCCATTTTAGAGTCAAGCTGAATGATATGCATGTTATCTGAATGCTTCTCAGATTCTTTGATACAAGGCATCTGTTTAACTCAGCATGGTCTCTTTTAGCAGACTCAAGCATGCCCTTTGACATCAAAAAGATTCTTATTTAGTCAGTAAAAGAGCATAATTTCATTTTTCATGATCAAAGCTACAGGCCTCTCTCTGTAATATTCTGAATGAAAAGGAGCTCTCACAAGTGTTTGCGCAGACATTGTTGTTTTCCACCGGTCTGCATGCGTCTCATGAAAAAGCCTTTATATTCAAGTAAAGAATCACTGCTTTTATGTCTTTTGAAATGTAATAATACAGTGCAATCATTTCTTTCCTAATGCACTTTTAGCAGTGCAAACATTTTTTACATTTTACACATGTTTACGTGTGTCACAGTTGTAATGACCACATGTGAAAATGTGGAGCTTTTTTCTGTTGCATGCCCAAAGCAGTATGAATCAAACTTTAATACAAAATTCCTTTTACAGAGCCATGTTAGAAATTCTTTTTCAGCTGTATGCATTTATTATCGCTGTAAATTTGCCCCGGAGGTGATCATTGATCAGCTTTACGCATTTGATTGTCTGACTTTGACTTTAAACCGGCAAATAACCCAAGCCTTGTATCGTTCTGCCTCTCCCACACCCAACCTTAAGATAACTTTACTGCAGCGCGTGTAAAGAGCAACTGCAGAGAACATTTGCTCAAGTGTCTGGTCTCCTCCCTGATACAAATGAACAATTTGTTTTCCATTTCTTTCCAAACCTTCATCTCAGCCTTTCTGCTTTGAAGTAGGGGGTGGAAAGGGAGGAGAAGAGTAGGAAAGGGGGGCTTACAGATTGAACGATAGTGTGTTTGTCTTCAAAGAGTCCCAGCTTGCTTACAAATGCACTAGCAAGTACAACACCTTCAAGGTGAAATTGATAAATCTTGTGGTGAGCTCTTTCATGGCAATAATAAGCAGAATTTGTAGAAAGGGTGCATGGATTTTTTTTTAGATGCAAATGTTGTCAAACACCACCAGGCGAAGAGTAAATTGAACTGTGCCAAGTAGATAAGAATATATTGAAAAAGCACAGAGGTACATAATTACATTCATGAACAATATCCACCTGAGTCTGGTACAGCTTAATCAGGACTGATACAGTGTTTTATACTTTCTGTGCTCAAAACATTCCCTGTTTGCCCTTTGATCATCACCAAAGTTGGCTATCTTCAATAAATTTCACATTTCTGATATAACCACATCAGTTCTCCTTTACATATCAAACACATGATCTTATTGTAGTCATTCAGACAGAAACTTTCTCCAGGCACAGACTGAGTGCAAACAAACAAGCCATGAGGGGAAAAGCAGAAAGACAAAGAGAAAAGGGAGGAAACTCATCAGTTGTCCATCTGGCAGATGACATCCTTTGTACCCTCTCCGTTATTTCTTTCTCATCTGCTAGGATGGACAGAATCTCCCCTCTCTCTCCCTCTCTGGGATGACTGCTTCACTGAAGTCCCTGGAGACACCTTTTTTCCTCTGTCTCTGGCTTCTCTTGCTTTCAGTGGCAGCTATTTTCCTGAAACTTTATGAATTAGTTACAACCCTTTTTTCCCCCTTCTTCACTTCTCCTGGTTTCTCATCTTTCAGCCCGGACACAGTTTCAACACCTGCCTCGAAACAAACTGTCCGTCTCTCTGTCCAGCTGTCTGTGGACTGCTCTCCCTCCCTACTTCCCTTTATAAAACTTCTCTCTTTCTCAATTGCCATCTAGTCCAAAAGCTCTTTGGGAAAAATACAAGATGAAATAGGAAAAAAAAATGCATACATATATATTTTTTTTCTTTCCAAGAAAAAAGTTTGTGCTCTCGCATTCGTAAATGAAATGCAGCTGCAGATCGAATGGCCTCACAACTCCCTGCTGTCCCCCCTTTTTCTCCGACTCCCTTTAAGATTGGGCAGACACAGGGGGTGGCGTGCATGTGTGTCCATGTCTGTGTGTGTTTTTGTGTGTTCAACTCCTTTGTGACCGCTTTCCTGAACCCGAACCCTCCCTGCACAGAGGGAAATGGTGGACTGTGGCAACGACAGGGCAGTTTTACAGTGCACCAGGCTGAATGTTAAACTTATATTTAATGTATGACATTTCACACAAATCATCCGGCCACAGACATGACCCTGGGGTATTCCGCAGATTGCTTTTTCAGTGCCTCAGCAACTGTGGAATTATTCGTCCCAGAGAGAGAGAGAGAGCAAGAAAGAGAGGGAGGAGGAAAGCCTTTGAGTTTGGTGAAATGATTGCCCTCTCACTGCTCTGGCCATCCCACTCTGGAAGCTCTCTCCCTCTCTTTTCTCTGTGATATCATGATCGCAGGGCCGTGCCAAATTGAAAACATCTTTGCAGTCTGGAGGCTGTATGAAATAACCATATATTATGTGTAGTATAACACCCGATTGGATAGCAAAACAATTATGCTGTTTTCCCATCTCAAAAGATTCCTTGTGCTGCTCTCAACCCACCGCTCCCTTCATTTCTATGTAAAAAAATCTTCAGAGGGAAGTATGAAAATGATCTGAGATTTGTAAAATGGAGCTGGAGTTTAACCCCACTCCCTCCCAGAATCTCGCCTGACATGAATAAGTGTACGACAGCTTACAGAAATATGTACAAACCCAACCACGGCCATCTGTACGGATTAAGAAAAAGCGCTGTAAATATCTAAAATACTGTATCGTTTTTGTGTTGACACCGTATGGAAACAGTGGAAACAACAATAACAGTTCATGAATACACAGTGAGAGGAGCCCTAGCATCCCCAAAACCCTGCAGCCCTGAAAATAAACACACCACACAGCGTTGTCCTTTTTTCTCTCTCTCACTGTGTCAAGCTTTTAAAATAGCAGAGACCCACAACAGGAAAATTCAGCGTTTTTCTTGCTTACTTGTTGAATCAGTCTTGCAAAACAATATATATTGTATAATAGATTCTACAGCTGGCTCATTCATTTAATCTGAGGGGGACATTTTTCAGCCTTTAGGTTTAGATAAGAGAGGCACGCTGCCCACTACATCAGCATCATTCTTTCTCAAGGTTAGGTGGCTGTGGAATTTTATGAGCATCAGGGTATAGATACCTGCCACACTCAGAAGAGCCAAGACAGACAGAAAATGCATACACATTCACCAGGCAATCCTGATGTCATATGATGTTTGTCTACATTTGTCCTCTTTTTTTTTTGTAAATTATGTTCCCACTCAGGTTCCTTTGTGACTCTGTTGTAAACTAAAAGTCACATGGAAACAGCTGGAATAAGAGGATTAGGATTTTTGGATCATGCCTAATTATGAAGCATCATTTTCTGCAGCAAACATTTAAAATGCTTAAAAGTCCAAAACAAAAGATATTAAAAACAATTATACCTAATGTTATGCCTTTAAGCTTGGATTTAGGGTAAAACATAAGCGTATTTGCATGTGCACATGTGTGTGTGTGTGTGTTTTATGCTCTCTTATGATAAACAACAAAGATAAGAGGATCTGAATTTTTGTATTGTGTCTAATTATGAAGGATCAGTTGATACAGCAAAGAACGTCATCATCGTAAACATTACAGAAAGATAAAAAATAGAATATCATACACAGTGTTAAGTCCCCCTGCACCACACACACACACAAACACATACAACACTAAGTCACAACCACAGTCAACAGCATAATTATCAGTTTCCCCACAGGGCGTTAGGAAACCTGTTCCTAATTGGAACCCAGTTGGGACTTTACATGGATTAAAATACATGAGGCTTCAGCAACAGGAAAACACACACACACACAAATATATAACCACACCAGTCCCTTGAGTTGCCACTGCTTTCCCCAAATTTTTATTTACGCTAAGTCTTGCATGATCCCCATTGTCTCGCTACACACGGGTCGAGCACAACAATACGAGTCTCCAAAGCACAATTACGCCACTATTTTCCCCTTG
>JBAMIG010000019.1:13609204-13619456 GCA_037177335.1 Kiunga ballochi
CCATTGTCTCGCTACACACGGGTCGAGCACAACAATACGAGTCTCCAAAGCACAATTACGCCACTATTTTCCCCTTGTTTTGTATTCTGTTTTTCTTTATTTTTGTTCCATTTCCCTGACTTAAGCTGTTGTCTAATGGACAGCACCGTGACAGAGAGGAGTTTGGTATCAGATTGAAGCCGGTTGCCCTTTTTGCCAATTTGCGAGCAGCCTCCTCTGTACTTGTAAGATGGCCAATTAGCTGACCGTCTGACAGAGGCTCTCTGACTGTGGCTATTAAAACACACACTCATAGGCACACACACATGCACACACATACAGAGCAAGTAGGGAAGCACACATACATTCACATCTGTGCACATTAGCACACACACAATGTGTAACGCTGCCGCTGACTGTCCATCTCTGCTTTATTTTCTTTTTTGCAAGATGGGTGCCTAGGCCTCACCCCTCACCTTCTACTCACTATTAGGAAGACACCCTCCTGCAGACACACACACGCATACATACAAACACACACACACACACACACACGTATAAGGTTCTTCATTTTCCTTGCCAAAAGATGCTCTGCTCATTGACCTCTTCCTAACTCCTCCAGCTCCACCTGCCTCCTTTTCTTCACCTCCTCCTAAACATTTTATTCTTCCTCTCTTTTTAATCCTTCTTCTTCTCTCAACCTTACTTCCATTTCTTCTTCTTCTTTCCCACTTCAGTATCCCTTCACACTTTTTCCTTGTCCTCTTCAGCCATCTTCATCCATAAACAACCATCCACTCCATCTAACTCCATGCCATTAGTATGGCTCCTTTCATCTTCTCTTGCAGCTTTTAACTTAAACTCAACTTTACCACATCTATTTGGAATATTAGCGTGTCTCTCACACACTTTTTCACTTTTCTGCAGTTCAGGCAGTAATTTTTCACACTGTGGGAGTGCTTAGTGCAGTTTACATTATTGGAAATGATCCCTCCATCTAGCTAAATCAAGAGATATGCTTTATGCTTTGTTTTCTAAATAAATACACAAAGTATATGACAGAAATATGTAATCTAAAACTATTAAACCAGCATATTACAACATAAAAACATTTGAACAAAATGTTTATGGACAAAGTGCACAAGATGCATTTTTTCTAAGATGATTAATTTCATTATCAATGTAATTATACTGGCACTCAAGGAAAGAATAAAATACAAAATAACAACTAACTTTGGGATGGATTTGTTGGAAGTGGCATTATGTTGACCACATCAGGGCAGCACTGCAAACCTGATAAACTTACACGCAGACATGCCAACAAACATACATACTCATGCTTCTGGGGGACATTCATCTTAACCCCCAACATACCCTTCCCTTATCTTTGCTGTCCATCTGGGATGTTTGTTTACAGTCTCTGCTGCTGTTCCATCACTTCTCTCTCTCTCTCACACACACACACACACAACTACTGTTCACGTTAAGGGGTCCACTGCAAACACACAAGATGGTCACAGAGTGCCAAGTATGAGGTCAACAGATTCCAGAGACTGTAAGTGCATAAGGTGCAAACACCTGCAGGCTTACACCCGTAGTAAAAAATTCAACAATCATGGAGGAAAAGCATATAAAGATACAGTTTATGTGACACAAACACACATACACACAGTTATTTTTGAAAAAAGAAATTCAAAAAGCATAGATTTTTAATACCAAATAAATAAAAATAAATTAACCGGACACATTCACTTCATCATAGTGCACCGGTATTCTGGCGGACTGTCAACGGCAGTCAAAATGGTGGACACAATAACAGCAAGCTCAGCTTTGATTCCTAATATGGAGGAAACAATTCTTTTTTTTTCCCGTGGAGCTGCTCATACCGAGAGATAAAATTCAACCAACGTCTCTCTCTCTCTCTCTTTCTATCACACACACACACATATATACCACACCCTCCTTCTTGTTCTCCGTTTTTGGCATAGGACATTCCTGTTTGCTGGTTTTAGCAGCAACATTGGCAGATGGTGTAAAGACATAACAGTCATGCTAGATAAACTGAAATTAACCTTCAAAAATAAGTGTGGGACATATTATGATTTTTGAGTTGTTAAATTAATCAATAAAAATGTATTTTCAAAATTGAAATCAACCTTTAGGTGACAGGTTCCACACAAAATCACTTGCAAAACGACCAGAATATCGCCTTTACGTCCTAAGTGTTGTCAGAGAAAGAGACTAACAAAGAAACTTTACTTTTGCTGTGCTTAGAACTATTTGCATTGGAAATGCAATCTCTATGTCTATCTGCAATTATTTCTAATTAATTTCATCAAATTCTTGGGAGACTATTTCAGTCCCAGAATTAACACAAAAGAACTTCCTGCCTCAGTTCTCACCCCAAAGATAATTATAAAGTTAAGAGGGTTTGCTAATTTAAAATGCTATCTGCATGACATCAAATATACATCTTTGATCTCACTCTGTCCCTGATGGTTAAATGTCTTTAATTATACCCCCCCCCCCCAAAAAAAAAATTAAAATATCTGAATAATTAACAATTTTCTTTTTGTTTGTATGTAGTGGGTTGCATACTCTTTGCTTAATTAATGCCAATAACAAACACTATACAATTCAAATGTGCAGAAATCCATCAGTTGCACATTCCCTATTCAATTGCCATTATGCAATACATGCAAATAGTTTTGCCATTCCACACACATATGATTTGCACTTAGAGCAATTTCTTTATATCTCAAAATACCATGAAAATAATCCAAAAACATTTTCTGAAAATTTCATTAAGCATGCCCTTATGTGCTACTGAGGACCTTTTCTATATCTCATTATAAATATTCCTATAGCATATCAACGTCTCCCTAGGTGAATGTGTATACATACAGGGAGCAAGAGAAAGAGTCAGATGATTCATATTATTTTTATCACCTTGCCACAGGAGTCAACTTGCCTCCCCTTTTCCCCCTCACCATTATGTAAAACTAAGGATTATGTTTGGTATGCACGTGAGTCCTGCATTCAGAAGCGTGTGTTTCTATTGCATGTGTGCATGTTAGTGACTTTATAGAATGTGTCTGAGAGGAAAGTGGGGACTGGGATGTATATACATCTATGCATGCATGTATGCACCCATGCAGAGACCCTCCATCTCCCTTTCTCTCCATCTATCATGCACCCATAGGTCTATCAGCTTCGGGAATGAGGTGTGGAGGAAGAGGACGGGGCGAAGGGTGCACAGGGGGAGGAGAAATAGATTTAGCCCCCCTACTTTAAAAATGCACATACATTTCCATACATTGGAAAGGCAGTGATATGCACACACCCTTGCAGTTGTATCCCCAATATAAACCCCCTTCACCATTCCCTGACTCACACAAAGGCACACACAAATAACTAAAAACACAGAATACAACAAAGATGAATGCGTGTGTCCCGTTCAGTGGGGTGTGGGTGAAAATCTACCCCTTGCCATATTTATCTTCATAAGAGCAGAAGGTGCATGTGTGTTTTTCTGTATACATAGAGGTTGTGCATTTGGACTCGTTTGTTTTTGTGCATGTCTGTGTGTATATAAGTTAATTTATCTCAACTCAGGGGAAAAAAAGAAAGACTCCTGCTGCTCTCATACTGTAAAAGAAAAAAATCGGCAACATAGATTCTTCTTGATTCCTCAATATAATGCATATCAAAGTATTGCAGCATACACTGCGGGCCAAAATAACCAATTCAGTCAGTCGAACATCTCAGGAGTTTGCAAGTCTCTGTGCCTTTTACTCTAAATCCACAATTCCCAAACTCCTTCCTTTTTTCATTTCCATACCAAAACGTATTTGTTGATGCATAGATTCTAAATAGTTTAGAGTCTATTTGCCGTCTGTCATGTAGCACGGCTTTCAGATACCGAAACAAGAACCACAGCCTTTCCCTAAAACGCAGCCGAAACACCCAACCCTTGTAGATAATGACAACCTGTCGTGAGAGAGTAGAGAAACATGAGTGTGGTATTATTAAGCCAGACTAGTTTGTTCAGGAGAAGTGTTTTTGGCTTTTAAAAAGTTCCATTTTGCACTCCCCAGGCGATGCATATGGGGTACCCCAGGGAGGCATGTGTGTGTGTGTGTGTGCATGGGGTGTAATATGTGTGTGTATACACTAAAATATTCTGACTGAGCTGTCTAGCGGCTCACAGAGCAGAGAGATGTGTCCTGTCTCCTGCATTCAAATGTGAGTGGGTTTTGGAGAGCAAAAGTAAACAGATATGCTTGCTTGAACACACATGAGAATGTGTGTATGCGCACACCTGCTGTCTTGTATGCATGCATGTGCACAAAACACACATAAATGTGAGCACAAGACATGTGAACATCCAAGTTTGTGTGTCTCCCCATCTGTTGTCCGTCTGTATTTCAACATATCTGCCCATCAATCTCATCACACGAGGGGTTGCAGGGCTTTGCCACACTGACAAACACCGCAGCGTCATTCAGCCAATAAATATTTAAAAAAAGAATGTTTCACCCGGGACAGTCAATGAAAAGCTGGTCATGAACGTGCCCTTTCATAACCTGCGAAGCTACAGTTTTATGTGGCAATATAAACCTCTGCAGGTCTACGTTCTCAGTTCACTCCTTAAGCTCTTTAATTCTTTTCCATATCCCACTTGCAGTATATGGGTTGTAATATAAGATACGCCAAGACAATGAGCTGTCCAGTTGCCGTGGGGGTTAGCTGACAGTGTCTTATGAAAGCAGAAGCAGGAGGGATACAGAGAGGTCGAGTGAAGGGTAGGATGAGGCCCTTCAAAGAAAATATGACCCTTAAAAAGTGTCGATTGTGCGACTGGAATCCTCCTTGCTACCATATTTCCTCCTACTTTTCCCTGTTTCTGCTCCTTCTGGTCTCACGCTTGTTCCTTCACTTTTCTCCTTCCTCACTCAGTCCTTTCACTCACAGATGTGTTGTCTGTCAGAACCATGATGATAAATTAGCGCGGGTGTTGCTGGTGAAATAGGAGCTGGTGTCTAAGGGCAGAGGGCGATCCAGTGGACAATGCCAGGGATGAACCATTGATAGTTCAGCTGTGACTTAGTCTAGAGTTGTGTTTGCTTCCACTATTTTACAGTGTCATTGGAGGAAAGCTTATGCAAAAGAATGTTTTTAAACTTTTCAGTCAGAGGAGGTTATTGTTTTATCTTTAAAAAAATGTTGCACCTTAAAGTCATGAAATACACGAAATAAAGAAAGAACAAGGATTGTTCCAACAAACCAAAATACATTATCAGGATAATATTTACAATAAAATAAATAAAAACAACTTTCTGGGTTTAAAATTAGCATTTAATTTTTTTTCTTTTGCCGAATATTAAGAGAATGTTCTAAATGCTTTGCAGAGCATCTTTTCATTTTTCTTTTTGCAATACCTGGAGCTCAGAAACAAATAATTTCATGTATGTGTGTTTATATGTGTGTGTTAGTAGGGGCAAAAAGGGCTTCATGCATCTGTTGCTGTTTTTTACCTTTATTTTAAGGGGGGTGAATTTTTATTTTACCTGCAGGCTTTGGTTTCTTGTGCGCTTGTTTGTGTCTATGCTGGGATTTGTGTGTATGTGTGTATGGACATGTGTTTCTCATGAAGGCCCATGCCGGGCAAATTAATTCTCAGAAGTTGCATGGTGGGGGCTCTCCTTCCCTTTGAAATTGGGCATACTGCTCCCTGTAATCAATAAGTCAAGCCATCTCTGCCGCATGTTGCAAACCCCCCGGCACACAGATGAAGAAGCCCAATTTACTCATCATAAATTCTGATTCCCACAATAAATATGAGAGAAAGTCCCACGGTATCTGGAATCTCAGGAGTGTTTGAAATGCTGACTGGCCCTCATGCCGGCCTGGGCTTCCTTTTGGTTAAATAAAATAAATAAATAAATAAATAAATAAAGTGTTGAATAACAATGATATAGCAGAGTCAGAATTATTTATGATCTGAGACAGAAAAATCCAGGTTTTTCTTTTACATTTTTTAATAATAAAAGTGCCCCATTTTCATGCTAGCCTTTACACAACATCAAATCAAATATATGTTCCATCTTCAGTAAAAGCACATTACATGCATCACAGACATTTTTGTCTACCTTTTGACAAATTTTCCTTCTTCCTTAAATCTGGGCATTTTCTAATGAACCCCGACAGGCACCTCCAGACAAGCGGTGACGTGTGCTGGCAAAGGCATGAGACGTTGGGGACATGCTAATCTAACAGACAAGTGCTGTCTCTCCTTTTTAAAGCCCTTCTGCTCAGTAGGCCCAAGCACATGACAATGTCCTGGGGAGGGGAAAGTGTGGTGAAAACACAACACACCTACGGGATGGGCACTGCTGAGTTTTATTCTTTAACAGAGGCTGTTTCAAATGGGGGGAGGCAAGAACACAAGGTAAAGAAAAACATAGTTCACTCACAAGTCAGTACATTTTTATCAGTGATCAGTTCATAAAAAGCTACTTGTGCCAACATAAGTGTTGGCAAGTGTCACTGTAATTGTATGTATGGTGCTAAAATGATTTAATGCAACATGGCATCCTCAACACCAGTGGCGCTCTATCTATCTTCTTTTTGGCAAGGACTTCCTGCTCTCCAGAGTGGTTCCGTCAATACATGACATTTATGAGACTCCCATGAGCCCTGGTGCATGTTGTCCCGACAACTGAGACAGCTTCAGTGTCATGACAACAAAACGCCAAATGCTGTCATGGCCTGCAGCCAGGTTGGTGCTTGAAATTGAACAAAGCAGAACTTAAGCAAAAGCCTCTTTCAATTGATAAAAAGAGAAAACACATGAGATATGAGATGAGAAGAAGAAAAACAAGAGTGACCTAAAGAGTAGAAGTAAATTTACAACAACAAAAAAAAAAACCTCAAAGAGAAATCAGTCTTCTAATCTAGTCAATACAGCCGTCTTCATTTGTAAGGTAGTGTTAAGACCACTAATTCCTGACCTGTTAGTTACATCTGAGAGAAGAAAGCTTTGCTGGCTGCTAATCCATAAGTCTGCTGCTAAGTGGTTCATCAGCGAGTGCCTGAGATCGAATGTCACCAATTAAGATGCCTAAATGCTTGTCTAATTGTGCTTAAAGTGTAGTGCTCTTTCTCTCACATGATTAGTGATAGCACGTACATGCACCTAGCTAATTGTGGGCAGTTCAGTTGAGGGACTTGACAACATGAAGGCAGATAAAAGTATAAAAGAAAACAGATGATGTGATTTGCAAAACAATTTATCTGGATAGTCACATTATTAGCAATTAAGATCAAACATGTTTCAACTTTACAGGCTAATAAAAGCAATGGAAGCTTTTAATGGCTGAAGATAACACCATGTTCAACAAGCTAATGTTAAAATACAATTAAGCCCACAAGAGATTTAATTAACCACTGCTAATGCTATAAATGAGATTAAATGCAAATAATTGAATATATTTTATGAGGAAATTATTTTCTGTAGAGAATGTTTTGATATCAATTTTAATTAAACTAATTTTTTTCTTATTTTTAAAAGTCACTTGTGAAAATACCATCTTTTCTTCACGACATTTACAGTGTGTATTTGGAGAAGAAATCCTGTAAAGAATGAGAACAGATAACATCTGCTCCAGGCCTCTCCCTGCCTTGGCCCACAGGTCTGAGGAGCAGAGCGAATTGTGTCTGAAAGGGGATGATACCCATCGGAATGTTAATGGTGCTGAATATTTCAGAGGTGGGATCATCACATGGCAGCAGGAGAACGGCTGGCTTTCCCGAAAGCATTTAGCGGTTGAAGTTCCCCAGTGATATTGTAAACCAGGAGTCAAAGATGATTTCAATACACAGTTAACAAGGTCCAGTTGCTGTCAGAGTGGTTTGAGATGGCTTTCTGTCTCCCACTTTCTTCCACAAATAAATTAGGAAACCTCCTAAAACATAAAATAGATTCTGATATAAAATCATTTTCTGTTGTAAAAGGTTTTTGTTCATAATAATTATGTTGCTTTTGAATAAAAGCAAGTAGAAGTAAAAAAAAAAATAGTCAGACTTTCATGTGTAGAAATCACAGGATGTGCAGCTTTTTGTAGAAGCAGCTGCCTTCAGACCGAAATACCCCAAATGCAATAAAAAAGCATAACTTGTATTCCTTATGGCTCTTTTATAGTGTTTGTCATGATGATATATCAGCTAATCATTACACATATGGCAAATTCACTTACTCTAGCCATATGACATAAGTGCTTCTTAGGGCTTTTTTAAGGAAGGGAAAAAAAGAAAACAAGGGGATTGCCCCAACAGTCTTTATAAACATCTGGTAACCACTATTGTACCTTTATTCTAGCCAAAATGACTGGTTGTGTTAGCCTTGGGAAAACAAACAAGAAAGAAAAGAAACAAGTTTTTTTTTCCATTCAAAGTGAAATAAAAGTTCATTGAGGGGAAAAAAAAGGTAAGATAGGAAAAAAAGGAACAGAAGGAAGAGGCTAGCTCTACAATTAAGAGAATTATTGCATGCTCCCAGATGTGTGCAGGGAGGATGACCTGGGAAAGTCAAAGTTGTCCCCCATCAATCATTGCCATATGCTTCCAGAGAAATGGATCCAGCAGGACACTTCATATTCCCTTTTCTGATTAGTTCATTTGAGAGATGAAGGAGGAGGGGAAAAATGAATGGTGGCGCACTCTGAAAATGGACGGTCCTGGTGTAACCCAAGAACACAGCAAGTTCAATGTCAAAATTAAGGCTTGCTATTTAAGACTTGAGGGATCATTTTTGTCCAACTCGTCCTCGCTCACTGCTCTCCTCCTCCTCCTTCTCTGCTCCATCGTTACTTTGCAGAGGTCGGTGTCAGAGAGCGATAGAATGAAGGCAACGTGTTCTTAACTCTGATCAAAGCAGGGAAGGAGGAAAGCTTTTCTAATGACTGGCATTCTCTCTCCTTTCTTAATCCATCTCTCCTGTCTCCCATCTCTCCCTTCTCTTTCACTTGCCTTTCTCTCTCAGGGCATTGGTAATTATCGGTGAGGTCTTAGTGACTGCAAATGAAATTACCATTTAAGAGAGAGGGAGAAAGAGACATCCCCTTTGCCATAGGAGAGGGCTTAAGTGAGGCAGCTAGGGTTTCAACTATTGATTTTTAAACTGCTACATCAGAGGGTGTAATGCTTTCATAATTTCAAATAAACTGTCTGGTTACAAAGTACTAATGAGAGAAAGAGTGAGAGCAGACCAAAAGAAGTTAGAGAATGAAGGAGGTTGAATTTTAAGTGTGGACGTGCATGTAGGGAAATTAAAGGAATGCTTTAGTCAGACAAAATTATCAATGGCTTAATAATCCCGAAGCAACCAGTGGGTCTTTGAAAAAATGTGACACTAAATGACGTCTAGCTAAGCAATGAAGAGATAATGGTGTGATATGTAAATACAAATTGCTTTGCTGCTGTTGAATTGTTAATGTGATTTGTCACAAATGTGCAGATTTATACAAGAGACAAGAAAACAACTGGAAGTTGCAGTGATTTCATTCACAAACACCGTTAAAATATCAATTTTCCAACTGCTCTTAAAAAAAAAAAGAACATGGCTGGTAGTGACTTTTTAATGCAAATGTAAGCCACACATTCATTAGAAATTTCAGATATGACACATGAAATAATCTGTCCAAACACAAGGCAAGTCTTTTTTTTTCTTTTTTTTTTTTTTAGTAGAGACAGATAATAAAGACGAGGGACAAAGAAAGGAAGATGGATTTTTGGATGACACAGCATAAACCCAAATCTCTCTCCCTCTGTCTGTTTTCCTTCCCCTCTTTCTCTCACCACAGACCGCAGGCAGTTGAAGGCAGCTTAGAAATCTCTTACATCTGGAACAGCCATAATTCGTGGGATTTGGCCTGACAGCCATGACAGGCATTGGGGCGGCCAGCAACAACTGTCTCCTGTGTTAGTAGCAGTGTGCACGTTAGCTCCGTGTGCGAGACGATGAAGCGCAAGAAACAAAAAATGACAATATGCAGCGTATGTGTAAACATACGATTTCTTGTTTAAGCAGGAAACTTTTGGGGCTTATATCCAATTCAACAGAGTTTCTGCATGTCTGGAACTAAGTTTGTTCTCTAAATAGGGAGTCTGTGTGTAGTCATACACACCCACACACACACATATATATATATATATATATATATATATATATATATATATATATATCTATACACACACACGACAAACCCGCGAG
>JBAMIG010000019.1:13619556-13633450 GCA_037177335.1 Kiunga ballochi
ATATATATATATATATATATATATTTAGATAAATACATGATAAACTTATGTTCTATAATCTTTATATTTTCAATTTGAAATAGCTTAATGGTTAGACCCATCATGTTTTGCAGTTTTTCTAGCCTTCATTAGCTGTAATGGTTCTTTTTAACTATTTTACGAAAGTTATATTTAAACACTCCTTTCACCTCCTCACACTAGAACTTTGAATGCATATCTATGAAAATAAAAATAAATTATAAATTTGATTTAACAATCATTTTAAATAGCATTACTATCACTTAATAAATTTGCTAAAGAAAATGTGTAATCATATCAAAGCAATCTTTTTCACCAGGTGTCATTTCTTTAGCTACGGGATTATACTATTTAAATATAAACCAAAATGATATACACTTTTTCTGTGGCTCAAGCTTTATGTTGTAAGCTGAGTTACAGATTTAAATCCATATTCAGCATATTTTTGAATAAATTTGAGCAGAAATGATATTTTATTTAGGCCAAATCTGAATGCAAAACTTCTTTATTATTATAATAATATAAAGGAATGACTTTTTCCTTCTGGGTTAAAGCTTTATTTTGCCATGTGTGGTTTTGGGAAAGCACAGTGCTGCTGCAGTCAGCAATGTTGCCTCACAGCAAGAATGTTCTTGATCCAAGTCGTGGCCTTTGCACAAAGAATTTCTCTCTATGTCTGCGTCCTTTGCTTTTTTCTTTTCTGGTTTCCACATTTTATTTGAGCACAATTATGAATTAAATCATGTCTATTTGTCTCTGTTTCAGCCCCGTGATAGACTGTCCAGAACAAATCCCATCTCTTCCCCTGTGACAGCTGCAAGAGGCTCTAGCCCTCTGCAACTCTTAGTAGGATAAAATGTTTCTGAAATGACTGGATCTGTCACATCAAATTGACAGAAAGGATGATAAGAGACAAAAATGCACTAATGACTTGGTTAAACAACCCATTTAAAAGATTATCCAGGATACAGGACACACAGTACATTTACTTCAGTTTCAACACGTTCATACATATGTGGACACATGCTTGCAACAGACAAACTGGCTTGCAGCGTAAAAAAAAACAGCATGTGTTTCATGGCGTGCCAGGGGCTCTCTGTGTCAGCCCTAAATATTACACACACACAGTAGCTATCACTTCCAAGTCTGAAATCCGACATTCCACATTCCTGATTCCATCGGCTCGCCTGCTAAGCTGGGCACCACATGAAGAGCCATTGTTAGAGAGAGAGGGGTCATGTATCTCTCCTGCTTTCTGTCTGTCTGTCTCTCAGCCCTCCTCTCTCTAGCTTTGCCTCTCCACACATAAATCTCTTACTGCCACACTCTTCATCTGTGGCTCTCTTGCTCCGTCTATCTTTACGATTCTCCCTCTGCTGGTTTACATCTATCCTTTCCAATTCCTTCTGTCCTTCAATGTGTTTTGTCATCTGCTTCCCCCACACAATTTTTCTACCATCTTGCATGCGTTTGTTTATTTCTTGCTAGACCCCACTCGAGCTCCTTTCTCCTACAGATGCCGTTTGTCTGTGGGCTCTCCTCTTCACAAGACTCTCACTTTGCTTTCTGCTTCTTTTCCTTTGTGTCTCCTCGTTTGTATCCTGCTGTCTGTCTCTCCATCTCCCTCTCCCTCTGTGTCTCCAGATATTCATGTAGAGATTTTCTCACATGTTAGATATAGATTTATGACCCCAGCCAGATCCCCGTGGCCACTAAATTTGATACCATCCACTAAGCCACATAGTTTTTTTTTTTCTTTCTTTTTTTGTGCGTTTGGGCTTGTCTGTGTGTGTGACTATGGGTAAGTATGTGTGTGTCTGTGTGTGTTCATGCATTACAAGGTGGAGGCGGGTGACTTTTAAAGGGTTAGCTTGGGTATGGTGGGTGCAGAGGAGGAATTTACAGTTTACTGAAGCACAGCAGTCAGGTGTGTGTGTGTGTGTGTGTGTGTGTGTAAAGATAGAGAGAGACAGAGAGAGAGCCTGTGGGTGCCAGGTGACCAGGCTAACCTCTTGGTTGGTGTTTTGGATTTAGCCTTTGGATAGCAGAGAAAAATAAAAATGGAATGCTTTTTCAATTACAGATCAGAGAAAGTGAACAAAGGCAGAAGTAAAGGCAAAGATAAGTTATTGGGATATAATATATCAAGGCTTTACTCTTTTCAAATGTGGGTACATACATTTTGACATGTGAAACATTTATCTACCACAATATTTGATGATTTAGGCAGATTCATATAATTTTGTGAAGTTTTTTTGTGCTGCAAAGATCCATTATGCTACTGATATGTTGAAAATAAGTCAGTCTCTGTAATATCCAAACTCTCTTGCAATTGGTTTCATAAAAATGGCGCTGCTCTGTAATTGAGCTCACAGGCATGCACAAACAAGTGCAAAAATAGAAGACAGTTTGAACAGAATATTAAATCACTCAGACACACACCTGTGGAAGACAGTCACTGCTCCTGTGTTTGAATCGCATGTTATTAATTCTGACAGTAACGGCACTTGTACTCTGCCATGCATATTTTATTGGCTGTAGGTGGTATTTGTTGTGTATTTATGTCTTTTGTTTGAATATGCCATTCCTTCAACCCATTCCACAAGTTGTCATGGGTGGGATATTTTAAAATGACATTGTGGAGCACTGAGGATTATAATACGTTTGTGATGTGAATTCGCTTTTGATGTTTGGCAAAGAGGAAATGCACAAACTAAAAGCCTTGCAAAATAAAGAAGTGTTTTTGCACGTTTGAGCGTGTGCTGCCTCAAATTGTTTATCTGTCAGTCAGACTGAGTGCGTGCACAATGTCTGCGCTGGTGCACGTGTTTGCATGCGTGTGTATTTGAGTGTGTCCACGCCTACATCTAAAACGCCATATCTGGCTTCAGATCAAATGGTGTATGAAGGAGAGGAATGATGGAGAGAGAAAGTGATAGCTCTTTAATGTTACCTATCCACTCTCAAACCCAAATATAAGACCAGGAACATACGGAATAGGAAAGTGTGTTTTAGAGGAAAAGGAGTGACATGAAACACTTATGTAGAAAAGCTCTGAACATGATGTTGGCTTTGTAGCAGGGGGGAGTAGAAATGTCTCTTGAAACAGAAAGAAGAAGTAAATTGGATGGAAAGAAGAGTGAAGGCTGGGCAAAGAAGGAAACAGCGACATCCATTTTATTGCTTGTTTGCGTATGTCATGGTACAGTGATATTTTACATTTTGACTGAATACTAACTATTGTGTCTGTCTCACCTTTTGCTCATTTTTCCCATCTAAAGTGTCTAAACTGTGTCATCACTGCGTCTGACTAAAACGTTATCATGACAGCTGCGTTCGCATCCATAGACTTGTTTACTCAAGGTTTTTACAATTTAACATATAAATGATTTTCTGTGTGTAGGTTATGGATAAAAACTATTCTGTTATGATGTTACAACAGAGAAGCATTATCTCATAAAAATCTGTTTTTTCCTTCTTTTCACCTTTGTTCTCCATTTTCTCCCTTTTTCTTTTTCTCTGCAGGTATGAAGCACGGAGCTGAAATGGATGAAAATATTTTCTGTGTACATTCCCTCCTACAAATCCCTTTCCTCTCTTGATCTCTGACTTTGATTTTTTTCTTTCCAATGATGCCCCTTTTTTGTTTCTGCTCTGAACAACTTGTTGTGAAACATTCTGTGTGTGAATAAAGGTATTTCTCTTTTTCTGGGCTACTGTTCTTTCTCTTGCATAGTTGTTAAATAAACATCCAATCAATAAGTGACTTACACACACACACACACACACACACGCACGCACACACACACGTTCAATTCTCTACATTCCACATTATTTTCACTCTCTTTCCAAACTAGAAAATTCATGCAGATGTTTCAAAGACATAATTCCCTCTCATAAAAACACGTATGTAAAATATAAAAACAAATGTGTGAAATATTCATAGAAGAACCCAAACGCATCAAACGTGTGCATATCAAAGCAGAAAGCATCACTGGGGACAGATTTCCTTCCCTATCTGCCATCTTGACACAGCCATCACACAGGGATCAAGTTTCTGCAAGAATATTATTCTACATTGAGCCATTTTTACTTTCAGCTGGAAGCTTCAGCACCACTGATTGAACAGTCCCACTTAGATTTACTGCCTATTTATAGACTAAATTGAATAATTTTTACAATTATAAAAAGGTCACAGGGCAGGAATGGTGGAATATTAAATACTGAGTAAGACATATAATTAGATCATAAATAAATTAAGGAAAAAGACATGGTTCAAGGACAAAAGAACTAACATGCTCTGCAGAGAGTCAGTACAACACATAATATAGATAGTAAACATTGGTTAAATGATGTATCTATTTCCGCTCTTGTACCAGAAGTCTAACCAAAAGATATATTTGTGACACACATGTGTATTTACTCTATGGGGAGTATCAGGCCACGTATGACCACAACAGAAATAGACCTGTAGAGTATAGTATACACTTGCGGTGCTGTGTATTGAAATGCATACTTGTTATAATACTGAATGACTGTTATAGAGACACAATGCTATCCTTCAATTAGACTATTTTATAACCTAAAATGTTTTTGTTGGGGTTTTTCATAAATGTAAAGCTCAAAAGGGCACCATGTATGTATTTACTCTGTATGTGTTTGTATATGTGTGTGCATGCTTGCATTCTTTCCTCATGATGGACAGAGAGTGATGGGGATTATAAAAGACTAGTTTCACTATTTGGAGACTGGGGAGAGGCAAAAAAAACGATGCGGGGGGGTTCAGTGAAAAACAGGGTGAGCACAAAGGAGGGTGAGGGAAGCATGTTTGTAGCTGTGATCATGGAATACCATCACAGGATGCTACTGCTACCCATCTGACAGGCCTCATTTTAGGGCAATGGAGCCCTGAGAAAAAAAGAAAAGAAAAGGCACCAGTGGTATAATATTGTGCCTTGGAAAATCACCCTCATGTTTTTATTCATGGCTTCACCCCAAACAACAACAGAATTTGATTTCCACTGTAAATACTCCAGCCCAATGCAGAGCCTGAATGAATTATTTGTGAAAATGTCCTAGTGAGGCTCGAGAGAAAGATAAGCTTGAAAACTGTAAGCATTTGCTGCAGGAAGATGTGCACGGATGGGTGTGTCCTTACATGTGAAATACCACCATCATGTGAAACCGGCTCCAAATGAACCTTGCTGATCATTACACAGTATTGTGGCATCTCCATAACCCAGCCCCACTCCAATCACCGCCTCTTCCCGCTGGGCCTGTGTCGTATCATGCAGAGCTTCACAACGGTGACTAGGATGAGGCTCATGTATCTCCCACAGATTACACCGTTGATGTCCCCACGGTCACAAAGACTCTCACCGTGACAACCACATCTCTGTGTGACTCAGATTCTTAGCCTGATGGTCATAGAGTGACAGATGGAGATCCGCAGCGGAGAACACTGGAAACACTGCAGAGAAGAAACATAAACAAAACAAAATCCTTGGCATATGCATTCAGAGAAAAGAAACAAAACAGAATGTGGTAAATAATAAATACAAATTTGTGCAGTCAACCAGAAGATCTCAATACATGTATAGATGTGTAGGGTGTCCATTTTTGGGGTGAAATCCAGAAAGTTGTGATGCTTTCAAGCTAAAATTTCATTTATTTAATCAAACCGTTTTTGGCATGAATGTGTTGTTTTTCCATTTTTAATCATCTTAAAATGACAACAAATAAATGTCCATCTTGAAAGCGTGAAAATAGAAAAAAAGGTTTTAGTTTTTTCTATATTTCTGTGATCTGGACTACTATTTTATTCTAGGGTAAATTGAAAGCTCAAAACAGAGGATGAACAAAGCTCTACTTTTTTAAAAGCTCCACTTTGTCCCTTTTATA
The DNA here is from genome assembly GCA_037177335.1 of Kiunga ballochi. Lineage (NCBI taxonomy): Eukaryota > Metazoa > Chordata > Actinopteri > Atheriniformes > Pseudomugilidae > Kiunga > Kiunga ballochi. The sequence continues at coordinate 13,625,476 of JBAMIG010000019.1, forward strand.
TCTATTTTACCAAATCACAAATACCCTCCATATGTTTTAGTGGTAACGTTGTAAAGAAAGTGCATCAGATACCTCCTTTTTATCAGCCTGTTCTTTGAAATTTTTCTAAGAGGTTCACTCAGAATCTACAAGCTGCACTAAAGCCGGGCAGACACTACACAAAATGTTTTATACATGCACGTTAACTTACACAACACCTTGAGATGGCATTTGAATCATCCGTCTTGTAACAAGTAAATCTGCCTGGTGTTTTGTTCACTCACAAAGCCAATATAAAGTTTATTCCTTTTCCCCAGAACAAGATGGTGTAGGCAAAAACAGAGAAATGGGGTTGCTATGGGAGATTTTTAAAGCTAAAATTAAACTGTGGATATGCAAGACTTTTTCTTTCTTTTTACTGTATCAGTCTAAATAAATATATCCAAAAACTTGTGGCTCTTAAATTCTACTGAAAACCTTTTTTTTTTTAAAAAGAAGGTTAAACCCTTAAAAAATGTGAGAAACTTTATCCTCAAAGTATATGACACTGAACACACTTAAAACTAACACTCAGATGTAAAAACTAAAGATACTTGAATCCTTCAGGTACAAGGCAAGAATCTCTGAATTCAGCTCTTCAACTTCATCTTTGTCACGCTTCCCTGTTTTTTAACCACAGACATCAATTACAACTGCAAGGAAGAGGCCGTAGTCACTTTGTATTGAGGCAGCACTTGAAAGCAGTCAATGGTAAGACTTAGTCAGATTCTGAAAGTTAACCTTGAAATTTGTGCACTGTGGGCTAGATATTGTAAATTATGACATTTATAACCTTGGAATGACCATGTAGGTACATGCATTCATTATAGTTCTGATTTCTATCACTTTGGAGAAATATTAAGCAAAGGCCAAATATCAGAGTATAGACTGCTTGCAATAAAACATTTCTCACATACCAGAAGAGGCGATAGCCTTTTTCTATCAGAATAGGATGATTTGTTGCTTTCAGGTCAATTGGATTTGCCTGGACAAAAAAGGATGAAAAGATCTGCACATGTTCCAATGCTGTGCAAAGATTACATGAAAAAACACAATACTAAGAATTGAAATGAAAACAGATTAGGAAATACACCTAAGGATCCCCTGAGGTCTTAATTCAAGCCTCACAGCAAGTATAGTTACCTGTCTGTAACATTTAAATGAGGATATTTAAAACAAGTAAACCTAATTTTTTTCCCTTTCTTTTAATTTCGAAAGTGCTGCAAGGATGGGTGAATATTTACTCTCTACACCAACAGAAAGGGAAAGTATATATATATATATATATATATATATATATATATTTGTGTGTGTGTGTATATAAACTCCAGTACTATAGCACTACATCGCTGCCTTATGATACTGTGGAAGAAAATATTGACTTCATAAAACACAACACAAGTAAAAATAAACCTGTACCAGCCAGTGTTATGCCTTGCTGCAAGCATCTTCACTTAAAAAAAAAGTAAGGTTGAGCATGCAACAAAAATGTAAAAGTCACTGAGAAAATAGTATTCCCAGCATGTTTCAGAATACCAATATCCTTAAGCAGGCGGGGTTTTTGATGTATAGACTCCTGCCAGTGAATTGTACAGATGAGACACTTAAGGCAAGACAATAGTGTTATAGATTGTGGCAAGAGTTAAATCAATAGACCTTCTGAGGAGTAACAAGACACCCAGTAGCAAGTGCTACTGCTACACATACATAGGAGGGGCTGGGAAACAAATGAGGATTGGCAGACTGGGCTAAGACCTCTGTGTCACTGACTAGCCATTAGATGTGTACTGTATGTAGGTGAGTTTGTGTGTATGTGAGATTGAAGGTGTGTATCCCTGGTCTTCTCTGAACATGTGTTATGGATATGTGTATGTGTGAATGTGTTTGTCAGGCATAAGCAAGAGCAGATACCTGTGTTTTTGGTTGTACTTTTATCTCCACTTCTTGGCCCTGTAATCTCCCACTGGGCATCAAAGCAGAGCCCCATCACTAGCTCTACCGCACCCTTATATATCCCCCAGATCCCTGTATATTAGTGTGTGTGTGAAAAAGGAAAGGAAGAGAAATGAAAAAGAAGTCCAGAGAAAAGAAGCATATGGGGATTGGATGAGAACATTACAAACAGGAAAGTGAAACAGAGTTTAGTGTGTGAACGTTGTGTGTGTATTTGTGAGTCTGTGAATTGGAATGAGGATGGCTTTGTATCATGCTTTGGATACTCAGACAGCCATGGTTGTCATCCAAGCCCAGCCTGCAAGCACCTCTCCAGGGCAGCTCCCACTAACCCCCCCTTGGTCTTACTCCACCTCCGCTGTCTCTACCACCTCTGATCCGGGATCAGTGGTTCCAGCGGCCTTGATAGATGTCAAGGTCCATTAACCTGGAGCAGGTCTTATCATATTCATCAGGAAGATCAGAGATCAGATTTCTCTCTGTTTTTATCAGATTTGAGGCTATAGAGGTCTGCCAGAGATGTCATGGCTCTATGGTAATGTGAGCCTTGTGACAGACAGCACAGAGTAGCAGGCGGATTGCACCACGTACAGTCAGAGATCCACACTCAGCATAGCAGTAAGATGCATTTTCACACACAGTCTAATTTTTTTACAAGTCATCAGCTACTTTAATCATTTTGATGGGAGTTGTCTGGTTTGATTAGCTTATAAAAAAGGAGTATCTCACCACAAAATCTAACTTTCTTTCAAAGCTTAGAATAATACAATTAAAACAACTCCTCCCACTAACAGGTCAACCTTTATTCATTTGATATTTCTTGTCCCCGCTGAATTCCACCAAATATCAAGTATTTTGATAGCAGACACTCCAGGGCTAACCACTCATTTTAATTCAGTGAGCAGCACCTCCCATATGACCTCTAGCCCTAACCCTGCCCCCCCTCCAGCTGCCATCCCAATTGAGCTCTTGGGCCACTAATGAATTATTGCTGACTCATCATAGTCAGCAGTGAGTAATCAACTTGACACTTTAGGCTCATGACACATGACTGTGGTGCTTAAATAGTCATTTAGGCTCCACACTGTCCCATACAGCTGGGACTTCATGTGCGCTCAAGTTTGTGAAATAAATAAACCAGTCTGCTAAACCAAAAGCACAGCTTTCAGATCTGAATTCCTTCTTTTTAACTAAAATATAAATGTGTGCCTCCAGCTTACACATTCTTTTGCCAGAAGAGATGTATAAAATGCAGTATATTATACTAAGGGTCAAATAAAAATAGCAGTTAATTCTGTTTTATTATTATTTATAATCCCGATCCTTGAGAATAACAACACAAAAAACAATTGTGGATTTTTAGTTAAAGAAAGAGATGATACATTTAAAAAGATTGTGGATCTATAAATGAGATCTGGAGACCAGAAAACCGAGATGATATTTTTTTCTTGTATTTATTGAGACAAAACAGAGCTAAAGCCCACAGATACACACACATAAACACACTTACACATCTCCTACAATTCGGTCCTCATCAACATCCTTCTTGGAAAATCACTGCTGCTCTGAAAAGTCATTTCAGCCACAGTAGCAGCAGGCTCTTAAAGATTCATATTCCTATTTACTGTCTGCCTCTCCCTTTGTGCGTGCATACACACACACACACACACATTTCACCAAGCCGACCCCAGCAGGGTTAGGTTCATGAATAAAGGAGGGAATTATAGCGGACCTGGAGAAGTCAGATAGACAGATAGAGAGGTGGAGGAAGAGGAGAGAGCTATTAGATTGTATGAAAAACATCAGAGGGTAGGGCAAATCGACGGTGGGGAGGCATAATCAGTAAACATCAACAGAAGAGGGGAAATCTAGAACAAGAGGGGAGCAGAAGATAAGATGCAACTGAGAAAGGATTAAAGTGAATGGAGAGCAAGATGGGAACATAAAATGAAAGAAAAGATACATACAGAGAGAGTGGCTAGCAGCTTTGCTCATTTAATTACTACCAGCAACACAGTGAAACATTAGTCTAGGTGTTGCTACAGTTTAACATACCAGGTATGTTCTGTAAAACCTAAACACAGACCCTGACACTGCACACACATGGCAACAAAATAGATTTATTGAATCACATCATTTCATTAGAAAACAAATAATACTTTAAAGCAAGGAGCCAATAAGTGAATAAGGTTGGCAGGTAAGAGGCAGGTGGCCACACCATCGCAATCGGAAATATCATATCATAAAATGACATTATGTGCACTGAGAGGAAGGGGGCAGAGTGGAGGACAGCTCTATGTTAATTTTCAAACCAAAGAAATAATGGCAAAAGCAGCAATGTGATGAGAACAGAAAAATACGTCAGCAATAAGGAGGGTAAACATCCCTCAATCACCAGAAAGGCAGCAATCACCACAGTGTGCTGCATTGCCAAGATTTTATAATGTGTGTGCAAGCCGTGTGTGTGCAGCCCCTTAGTGTGTATGTGCGAGTTTCATTGGGGAAAGACAGGCGAGAGGCCGTTACCCTGCACCCAGATAATAACCTAGTTTTATAATGTTGCATATCTATATTCAGGCCAATTCCCCCTGGGGGGAGTGGGAATAATAACGTTGGCCATTTTACCCCTCCTAGCAGGCGGCCATTTTCTGCCCTGATTCTCTGCATGGACCTCTCCTCATTCCCAAGGTAGCACGTAATGGATGCCGCAATGAGATGGAGTGACATTGTGGTGTCTGAAATGTAAAAAGCCTATTTGCCAACCTGCCCTCCCTCAACGGGGTGGCTGGTGGAGATATGGGAGATGTTTATGTCTAATCCTCTTTGCGGTTTCATATGTTTTCATTTCTGATGATTGTCTGTATTTATGCTAAATTGACAAATTTAGAAAATAGGAGCAAAATGGCAGCAAAAATGTCATCCCTTCATGTCCAAAGCAAACATCATCCCATAGATGTTTTTGGTCGTAATGTGGGATATGTTTGTATTTAGATTGTGTGAAGTTTGCATGTATCGTGAAAATTCAACCAAACAGTGTTTTATTAAAATAAAATTGAAAAAACTTTTCCAGAGTGTGGCGATACTAGTTAAAAACACATTTGTTATCAGGGGTGTGGATTTATATCAGTCATAAAAGCAAAAAAAAAAAAGAGAGAAGCAAGATAAGAGTGTGATACATGCAAACAGTTGTGAGTTGAGAAACAGAAGAAGTCTAGAACCAGGAGTGACTGGTTTCACTCCATACCGTTCTGGTGAAATACTGTCACCCTGATCAGTCACTTTTAATAAAACCACAGACAAAGAAAGGTTAGAGTATATAGATTTCCCATTGTAGTCATGCACAGAACTGCACTGTGAGCTGCCTGTCATTTTCTGCTTCTGAACTGTAAATGCTACTCATATTCTCCATCCTATCCCTTACCTCTTCAATAATTCACAGACTGTAGCTTTCTCTGGCCTTTCAAACCTTTGAAATGTAACCTACATCCCACAAACACACCATTCTTGTTATCCCAATGATGACATGTGTTTATTCCAGCCCCCTTGCTTGTTGAGCAGTGGGAGAAAAGGAAAAGGAAAGCCTTGCCTCTTCAAAGACTATTGATTGTTATTGACATGTTGATAGCACATAAAACAAAAAGTGCATTTCAGGTATTTCCAGTCAAATGTGTCTTGATATGTCACCCCTATTTGATTTACTTCTGGTTTACCCAGCAGCCAGCATAGAATACAATTCCATCTCAGCCTGGAAAGCACTTGAATAACACAAGGAAACTTCTTACTCAAGTGACAAGTGGATAATCTATCGGAGGAATGCTATCACAGGAACTGTGAAACATTTGGGCCAATTCTGCTGGCTTCTTGCCATTTATTTATCTTTCATTATCCATTCAACAGGGTTGTGGAGATAAGTGAGGTGAAGAAGCAATATAACAAAGCAATAATAACAAAAAAAATTTCAATTTCCTTGTGGAAAAAGTTTGAAAACTTACGGGCAGCAAAAGCAAGTCTAGTCTGAGGCATTTTTGTTGAGTGTAATAAATCAGTCCAACAGGGGCTGTGAAATGGAGGACAGTTGGAGAGTGCAGTAAAAGCAGTCAGAGAGAACAGCTCTGTCCAAGACAATCATATGATGTATCATTCATACTGTCAGTATGGTGTCTCTCCTCCTCCCCTCCTCTCTCTCCGTCTCCATGTCTCAGTCTGTCTCTCATACTCTGGACTCATCTAGTCTCCTGTGGAGGCTATGATGAAGCCCAGCTCTCTCCATCACACACAGCTTCCCAGCTGCTAGGGGATTACACATTTCAATCATACATCCACACAGTACCATTCAAATAGCCTCTTGTGGTAGATATTGCCCCGCACCCAAAAAAGCTGCGCTTGTTAATGTGCAACTGGTGGCTGTAGATAATTACTGATGAAATTTAGTTTGGTCATTTTACACATTTTTACACATTCAACTAAATTTCCAAGCGAGATCAAGGGCAAAATAACACTCCCGTCTTTTACATCCTTTGAACTAGTTTAGAGGTATGTATATTAATTTGCAGTCTCATTTTATTCATCTTGGACTCTGCAAGGTGGTTTTAAAAGAGTGAGTGCTGCCGCCGAATCATTTGACCTCTGTGATTTTGCTAATGAATGCTGGGAGCAATCATCGTTTCCCAGAAAATGGACAAAAATGATCCCTCATCTGTGAACCTAATCACTTACTGCCATTACTGTGTACGTGTGTGTGCAAGTGTGTGACAGTCTGATTACCATCCCTGAATGAAATAGTTGTTTGGAATGATCCCACTGGTGTGTGTGCGTGCATGTGTGAGGGGGTGTTCGTCAAGGGGCTTGGCAGCTGAACAGAAACACGTAGCTAAAAGGTAGGGGGAAAACTGTAGACTACATGGCATGGAGGCAAAAGTGACCGAGCACACAAAGGAACTGAGGCCTGATTTATAAAGCTTGTTTATGCAGAAAAACAGGCATAAAAACTGCGTAAGATCTTTCCAAAGCAAAGTTTGGGATTTATAAAGAAAATAACTTGATGGAGAAACGTGCGTACCGCTGCACGGTAATGTTTTCTGCACGTAATGTTTTCTCTTTCCATATTGTAACAATATGGAGAGTGAAAACTGGCAACACAGCTGAAGGGATAATACATTTAAGCCACATTAAACCATGTTGTTATCATTCACATTAGACTTTGTATCATATTCAAAAACACGGAAGCATGGATTATTAGAGACACACCTAAAACCTGAGGTATTTATTCCATAAATACATATGTAAGTGTCAGAGCGCAGTATGTTCGTACTAAAAAACGTGACTATGGCGCTCATTGGTACATTAATTGCAATTACTATGTAAGCATATAAATATTGCGTGCGTGTAATGCTTGAGAAACAAATGAGTTTGAGTTACCTGAATGCGATGCTAAGAGGATCAAATAGGGAAATTGTTTAAGGATTTCCTGGCCCATGATGATGACTGGCTGATAAGCAGATTTAGATCTGTGCTTCTACATATGTACTGAACTGGGTTCAGTGTTAGATCAACCGACCAGCTGGAACCTTACGATCCGGTGAGAACCAGTTTGTCTATGTGGACCGCATTCAATTCATGAACAAATGATTTGTGACTCAGATATGGTCCTAATAAATGTGGTTGCATGGTGGCTTGGGTCCATTCATTCATCCTGCAGACAGGAGCTGCACGGAATGGATAGCTTCAGGTGACAGTGCCTACCCACTGAAGCGATGGCTCCTCATGCCGTTTGTGAACCCACAGAGTGCAAAGGAAGTGCGCTTTGATGTGACCCCCATTTGTATGCGTTACCATCAGTATCTCAGCAGCTGTAGCTCCGGTGGAAGAGCAGTTGTATCCTAGTTCTCACATTCAAGTCCATCCATAACCTCGCCCCTACTTATCTTACAGAACTCCTCCATGTCCCCACACACACCCGCTCACTCAGGTCCTCCTCCTCCATCCACCTCACCGTCCCTCCTGC